>PVHX01008239.1:53931-85178 GCA_004024805.1 Geosciurus inauris | reverse complement strand
CCATCTCTTTATCAACATGGTTGGACTGTAAACATGCTGAAGCAGAATCCTCCCCCAAGAGAGCTTTCTCTTGTTTCCATGCTTACCAAACACTTTTTATGGACCGGTGGCATTTCTTCTCCAAGGTGAGGATGCTTAGAGGGGCCTCTAGTTCAGCTCCTCCAAAAAAGTCCTTTCTTTTAAAACCCAGCTCTTTTCTCATTATGCATTAGGAAACCAATTTCTAACATAAAACAACACTGAAGGGTTTTCCACTATATTTAGTCTGGAGCAAGGTGTGATTCACATCAGTGAAACTGCATCAGTAGCCCAGATATTCTGTGACCATCAAAGCAATGAAACCCAGACATGAAGCAGGAGCAGCTGGGAGGATCTGGCTCCTCGGCTGATGTTAGTTTTCTCCTTATGTTTTGGTACCACACTGACAAATCCTGGGTAGTCAATCTGATAAAAGAATTATCTTCTTGAGTCGATCACATCTATTCATCAAAATTCAAGCAACCACAGTAGAGTCGAGGGACCCAGTGTGGTGGGAGATATAAAGATGCTCAAGAACTCCATCCTGCATGCTTCAGTCTCATAAAAACTCAGGCCACTTCTAACTTCTGAACAGACACTTCCTGTTATTAGCAGACTCCATACTGTTCTCTCCTTGCTATTGGTGCTAGCTCTGTGACCTTCAAAATACACTTGAACTCTCTGCGTTTCTTTTTTTTGGTACTGGAGATTGAACTCAGGGGTACTCGACCCCTGAGCCACATCCCTAGCCCTGTTTTATGTTTTATATAGAGACAGGGTCTCACTGAGTTGCTTAGCGCCTCACCGTTGCTGAGGCTGGCTTTGAACTTGCAATTCTCCTGTCTCAGGCCTCCCAAAGTGTTGGGATTACAGGCGTGCGCCATCACGCCTGGCTTCTGCATTTCTTTATCAATAAAATAGAGTCTGAATCAAAAGATCTTTAAAGACCTCTCTTATTTTCTCCTTCCTTTTTTTTTTTTATTTTGGTACTGGGGATTTAACCCAGGAGCACTTTATCTCTGAGCTATATACTCTGCCCTTTTTAATTTTTATCTTGAGACAGGGTTTCACCAAGTTGCTGAGGGTCTTGCTAAATCACTGGGATTACAGGTATGCGCCACCTAGCCGGCCTTTAAGAACTTTCAACTTTAAAATTCTCACTGGGCTGGGGTTGTGGCTCAGTGGTAGAGCACTTGCCTCGCATGCGTGAGGCACTGGGTTCGATCCTCAGCACCACATATAAATAATAAATAAAGATATTGTGTCCATCTACAACTAAAAAAAAAATATTTAAAAATAAATAAAAATAAAAAATAAAATAAAATTCTCACTGTGCTGGGTGCGGTGGTGCATGCCTGTAATTCCAGCAGCTCAGGAGACTGAGGCAGGAGGATCACAAGTTCAAAGCTTGCCTCATCAACTTAGTGAGGTCCAAAGCAATTTAGTGAGACCCTGTCTCAAAATAAAAAATTTTTTTAAAAAGGGGGACTATGGATGTGGCTCAGTGGTTAAGGGCCTCTCGGTTCAAACCCTGGTACCAAAAATGAATGAATAAATAAATAAATAAAATTCAGATCTAAAAAATGAAATTCTGACCTTGAAAATTTCAAATCAACTTTTCCAACACAGCCCTTCTATTTTAGTAGTTCATAGTTTGTTTGTGGAGAACAGTAATAACAACTCAACTTGGATTTTTTTCCCTTAGAAAGGCTTATGAAATTCCAGTCTAACCCATTCATAGGAAGATCCCAACTTGCTGGGTGAATTTCATGTTGAAAGCAAAGTACCACCAATGTATGTGCTCAAACTTAATCTTCACTCTCAACAAGGGGTGCAGGCAGATTCTGACTGTCCCTGTGTCAAGGAAGGAAGCCTCAAAAATACAGACCTTGGGGCTGAGGCTGTGGCTAAGTGGTAGAGCACTTGCCTCGCATGCCTGAGTCACTGGGTTCGATCCTCAGCACCACATAAAAATAAATAAAGATATTAAAAAAATAAAAATAAAACCATTTAAAAAAAAAAATACAGACCTTGGGGGCTGGGGCTATAGCTCAGTGGTAGAGTGCTTGCCTAGCATGCATGAGGCACTGGGTTCGATCCTCAGCACCACATATAAATAATAAGTGAATAAAATAAAGATCCATCAACTAAAAAAAAAAATTAAAAAAATATAGATCTTGTATAGCCATGTATTCTGCGGTAAGAGGGATGGCGTATAAGCTTCACCCAAGGTTGAACAGACGGACAAAAAGATGTATATAATTATGCCCATCCTAGCTAATTACAGCTTCCTGTACTGATTTTTTAGGAATAAATATACAATTAATTTCCTGCAAATGTAAACTGCTGAATGTTACAATGCCTCACTCTTGGATACCTGAGTTTTATCAGTATCTTTAAGAAAAAATAAAATGTGAGCTGGGGGTGCAGAGTTTGTCCAGCATTTGTGAGGCCTAGTTCCATCTGTGGCACTGCCAAAAAAAAAAAAAAAAAAAGTGTCTAAAAGTGAAGTGGATAATACAGTCCTTTTTCCTAAAATAGTGGTTATCAGCTCTTTATTGCTTTTACTTTTTCCAGACAGCAGTAATAATTAATCTTTAGGTGTATTTATTTTTCCACTTTTTACTTTGAAAAAGCTCAAATTTATAAAAATTAACACATCAATATGCTAATTATAAAATTTTAATTATATTTTAAATGAGCAGATTCAATCCAAATGTATATTTTCAAATTTTCATGCTCTTAAAGGTATTTCTGTGTATTTGAAACTGGGGTATATATATCTGCTGCATTCGCAAGAGTATCATTCTTCAGTTATTTGTGTACTGGGAACAAATCCTAAGTATTTTAATACCATAACAAGGAAGAGAATGTATGCCATTAAAATAAAAAAAAAAATATTCTCTTTCTCTCCAGTGTGAGGCAATGTGGCGAGACATGGGCCAACTATGAGGCAGTCAGGGATCTAGCACAGAAGCCGCCTGGGAGAAGAGCACTATGTGGTTTTTTTGTTTGTTTTTTAACAAATCACACTAGAACACCTTATTGAAAGCAGTTTCAAACAATAATACAAGTTGTAATTTAAATACAGAAAGAAAAAAACTAATGAAATATATTTACGCCAGCGTCCTGAGTCACTATGCCTGAGACGGGAGAGTAAAGTCAACATAACCCTCAACCAAGTTGTAGAACTGGAAAGTGAAATTCCCCAGAGTCCCTCTACCCTTGCCCGCGAGGGGTTCTGGCGACCGCCCAGAGGGACAGTGCGCAAACCGCACAGGGAACCGCCGATCTCCAGACTAGAGGCCTCGGCGGGGCCTGGCCAGGGCCTCGGCTGCTGACCAGGCCGGCCGCCCCTCCCCGAGCCCAGGAGCGCCGGCAGCTCCAACCGCCAGGCCCTCCGGCCCTCGAACAGAGCTAGTGGACGGGACCCGGCGCCCCCGCGCGGGTCGCCCTCGCTGGGCCAGCCCTCGGGGGCTTCCCTGGGCCGGATGCCCGTCAAGGGCGGGTCTGCAGAGGGCACTCGCCGCGCACGGCAGGACGCAAGGGGAGCGGCGACCTACCCCGCCGTGGGGGCCGCTGTCCGCCCCGAAGGCCGTGCGTCCGCGGTGGCCTTCGCCGACCTCCGGCGCTCTGGAGCCCCGGCGTACCCCGCCGGCCCAGTCCCCCCGGCCCGGCCCGGCCTGCTCGCCGTCGAGGTGGGGCCGCGGGCCCGGCTCACCTTGAGACCCTCGGGAGGCACGCGCGGGTCGTTCCACGTCGTAGTGCGACTGTTGTGGTCCACGAAGAAGGGCCAGCCGGTCTGCGGGTCGATCTTGATCTCCCAGCCGGGGGGCAGGGGGTCGCGGTCACCGGCGCCGCTGCTGGACGCCATCTGCACCATGGGCGAGTGGGTGGCAGCGCTCATGCTGGGTCGGGGTCGGGCCGCAGCGGCCGCGGGACGCAGGATCGCGAGGTGCGGACACTTCGCCGCCGCCGGTGGAGCGAGAGCTCTGCGCGCTGCCGACGTGTCCGGGAAGCCGGCGCCGGGCACCTTTATGAATTAAAGGACGGGGTGACGTGGCCAGAGAGGGGTGGAAGTGTCTGGAAATAGCCTCCTCGCTGCCAAAGGGGAAGGAGATAAAGGGAGGTAGCAACTGGCCGGCTAGAAACTTCTGGTCCCATCCAGAGAAGTTGGCGGCCGTGCGGGTTGGATGCGGAGCTCCGCCCTGAGTCATCGGCTATAATCGTGGCGCGGCGGGGCGGGGCCGGGCCGGGGCGGGGACTGGGCGGGGCCGGGACTCCCCTCCCCCACCCCTTCCGGGTCCTCCCTCCCTCCCAGCAGCTGTCCGGATCGCGTCCCGGGGTAGGGATCGTCCAAGGTGGACCTGGGCGCCTGGCCGGCTCCAGGCGTCCTCTGTGAGCCCGGGCGGCTTTCGGTCTTCAGCCTCCCTGCCTCCTTCGCGCCGCGTGGGTGTTCCTGGGGCTAGCAGTCCGCGCGCTGCCCCTCCTCTGAATAAGATCCAAGTCGTATTCAAACTAGGGGAGTCGCGCCCACCTTCAAACCCTCATACATGGATGCTCGGGGACCCTGGCGTCCTTTGGTGGCGTTTTAAACACTTTCTCTCAAGGACGCAAGTGCTGTCCAGGAGGAGCTCTGGAACACTAACCTGACACCACAACAAGCCTGGGAGAAAACGGAAGTGCGGTGGAAACCTCAAGAAGAAAGAAAAGATTACATCGACGGATGGTTTTGTTCTTGAACCGCGTATCTGTAATAGAGGAACTTATACCGCAGGAAACAATTTTAAAGAAAAATCACGTTTCCTAGGGGTTTGGATCTTTTTATATAGTAGAGATTGGCTTTTGCAGTCTTAAATCTAGACCCTTGTTTGGAAAGTAGGCACCAAACCAAACCATGAAAATTTTTTGCTTGGTTGATTCAATGGCACTTGTAACCTCATAAGCACCCTGATTCTCGAATGTATTCCAGGAAGAATTTTGGGCGGTGCCAATTTAGATTCTTAGGCATAACGACTCATTCTCTTTCCTCAGAAATGCCTTGAACTAATATTGGGCCTGATTTCCTAACTCAAATTCAGAGAATATTCTGGGGTTGGGCTTTGTGGTGGGCCTATAATCCTAGCTCTTTGAGAGGCTGAAGCAGGACAGCAGACCCTGTCCAAAAAAAAAAAAATTTTTTTTCAAACAATTTTTTAAAAACAAGAATATTCTGAAACCTTCAGAGACAACTCCTCAGGTCTTTTCCTGCCCTCAGATTATTCCTCTGGAGCAAATGCTAGAGAGGTCTGCCAATCCTTTCAAGTGGGATTATTCCACTTGCAAAGGTCTTTTTTGCTTTGAAGCCTGAAAACTCAGTACTGTAAAAGTGCAGAGGTGATCAGGCTTGAGGGACTGACTCAGATCATGAAACATATGAAGGACTGATGTATAAACCTAGATGCCTGCACACTAATTTACCATGATAAATTACCATTTAAATCTCACCATTGAGATCTGGTGGTAGTGCTGGGTTCCTTCTCCACTATCCCCAGCACCATTAAAAAAAAAATGTTACTGTTGAAGGGATTGGACCCTCAAGTTCACTGGTCAGTATAAACCTTATGCTTCCTTGTATCTGAAGCCCTGAGCACAGAGTTGGACCCAGAGTCGCTACCAGTAAGCACTGCTGATATTCATTGAAGACTGAATCCAAATTCTGTCTTCTTCCTTTGCCGATTTGCTTCCCATGACAGCTGCAATTAAACACTGAGAGTGCACTCTGCTGGCCGGTCCTTAGAAGGGGAGGAAACAGGTACCTCTGGGATTAACATAGCTGCTTATGATGATTATACTGTACTCCACTGGGACTTCAAATGGGTTTCTATAAAATGGAGCCATATGCTCAGAGAACTAGCTGGAAGAAACTCCTTCAAGCCATTCTGAATAACTAGTGGCAAGTCTGACTTCAATGACTTTTTTTCCTCCTGGTCTTAGGACACTTATTCCATGGTCTCCTGAAGATCTCTTGCCCAGGGCTGGGGACATAGCTCAGTTAGTTGAGTGCTTTCCTCGAATGTACAAGGCCCTAGGTTCAATCCTCAGCACCACACACACACACATCTCTTGCCCAAGTCAGAAGTTCAAGTCTAACCTTGAATTCCCTTTCTCTCTCACCACCCAGTCATCACCACTTCCTAAATATTACATGACTCTGTGTGCTCTTATCTCTCTTCAGAGCCATCAGCTTATCCAGTGCCATCACCTTTGCCTCCCCTCTGACTCTGGCACAACCTCCTGTTGGGTCTCCCAGCCTCTAATCTTGTCTGTCTCTCTCCACTTGCCCATGTGCCAGCCAGCATGATCTTTTCAAGCACAAAATGGACCTTGTCCTTTCTGCAGTTAAAATCCACGCATGCCTCCCACTGCCTGCTCTGAATGCAAGTCCACACTCCTTGTCCTGTGTGCACAAGGCCCTTCCACCCCAGTCCTGGCACACACTCTGGCTGGCCCTGCTGTGTCCACCTGAACAGACCTCTCCCTGCCCACCCCACCTGCTGGCTCCCTTTACCTGCACCTGTTCATCGTTGGGTATCACCTTTGGCATTGCTTTCCTTCCTCCTCCTAGTCTAGGTCATGTGCCCCTTCTAGGTGCCCCCATGTATGTCCTGTGCCACCTTGTCAATTGCACTGTGTTATGATTGCTTTTTTCATTGTTTGATTTGCTCATGGATTGAGTTTCTTGAGGGCAGGAACAGAATCTTGATCATTGCTGTGTCCCCAGCCTCTAGCACAGTGCCTGACAAATAATAACTATTAAAGCAACAACAATTGCAATGTCACCAGGCATGGTGGTGGACGCCTGTAATCTCAGCACTTTGGGAGGCTGAGACAGGAGGATCGCGAGTTCAAAGCCAGCCTCAGCAACAGTGAGGCATTAAGCAACTCAGTGAGACCCTGTCTCTACATAAGACACAAAATAGGGCTGAAGATGTGGCTCAGTGGGCGAGTAGCCCTGAGTTCAATCCCCAGTACCAAAACAAACAACAACAACAACAACAAAAACAATTGCAATGTCTACCGTTTATGGGGCAATCACTCCATGCCACATACTGTGTTAAGGGCTCTATGTGGATTATCACATTTAATCTTTGTGGTGGAAGCTGTTATGTGCCGCCCAGATCTCTTTCTAGGCATAAGGGACTTATTCTACCCATTGCCAGGAATGCAGCAAGAAGAGGGCAAAACACAATCTCATTTATCTGCCCATCAACCCTAGCATGCATGGGCTTTTATGAAACCCATTGAATGGATGAAGAAACCAGCTTAAAGATGTCCAGTAACTTTCCAAAGTTCACATGAAACAATCTCAGCTATCCTTCAGGGACCATCTCAGCTGAAGAAAACTGCCTGGCCTGTGGTCATGCTTCCTTGGGAGCAACCTGCGTTCAAGGCTGAGCTACTAAGGGGCATACCAAACCCAGTTCCTTTGCTCCAGCTCAACACAGGGCCAAGAGCGCCCTCCAGATTTGGCTGCTGTTTTCTTTGGGATTACATCACAGCTCAACTCTGCCCAATCCTGTTGTGTTGCTCTTCAGAGAATTCCCTAAGCAAGTCCTTGCTAACTTTCATCTTATAGCCTGCTTCCAGAAAACTGAACTGGAAAAATCCACTGAGCAGCTTTGGGGTCAGGGATGGTTATGATTTTCCTTTTACAGATGAAGCAACTGAGGTTTAGAGTTGCTAACATAAAGCTTTAGTTGGTGGAGGTGGAATTTGAATCGAGGCAACTGACTCCAGAGTCCACACTATTAACTGTGCACTCGATGCATAACATAAGTAAATCAATGACTTAGTCCCATTAGTCACCAGGCAAAAGTATTAAAAGCTACAATTGAGAAGCAAAGCTTGTGGACCTGGTTTTTCTCAATGCCAAGGAAATGAGCAGCAGCCAGGTGCTATGGAAGATTACATATCAGCCCTAGCAATGATGTGTCCGAGCCTGGTTGACTCGCAGCACAGATCACAGACAGGGGACTCCAGCCCAGCTATGATGGCAAATTTTAAATGAAAATGTCACCCAAAAGATTTCAGTGTCTGGATGATTTAATCCAGTTCTAACGGAACATGAGCTGGCACAGGAGAGCAGCCGGTTCTCCCCAATCTATGCAAAACACTGATCATCCCCAGCGATTGTTGTTTGCCTTTGAGATGTTAGCAGAGATTCACCCACTCAGCCTGCACGCCTTCCCCAGTCATCCCCTCCCAGGGGGCTCTTCCTCAGTGGGCAGCCTAGACACGGGGAGGCCAGCACACCAGGAGGGAGTGTCTGGATAGACAGGTGAAGCGGAGAGAGGGGTTAGCGCGGAGCTGGAGGGGACATGTCCAGTCTGGCTACCCTATGGAGACTCCAATGATCAGTTCTATAAATACACCCTGGTGGAGGTGGAGGGGGGAAATCAATATGGCTTAGCTGCAGCGTTTCAGATTGCAGTTCTAACTTTGCATCTGTTTGTCATTAAAAGTTAAAGTCTGTGTGTACTTGAGCCCAGCCTCCCCATGCTCTCTGACCTCATGAGGCAGGTACATCCTGTAACAGGCATCTGTGCCTTTAATCATAAACTCTCCTGTTTTGCCGATTAACTGTCTGCATTCTCTCCTGAAAGGATGGCAGGAGCCTTGGAACAGGATGCTCCAGCATTAAAAGCTTTTTTTTTGAGAGAGAGAGAGGGAAAAGGGAAAGGGGGAAGGGCTGGGGTGAGAGGGTCAGGGGCAGTAGAATCCCTGAGATGACAGCCGGGAGAAGGCTGGGCAAGCGTGGGGGTTAGATGGGCAGAGGTCAGGTGGGGAATCACGAAGTGGGTGGGGCTATCCTCAGGCCTGATTGGGGTGGTGGGACAGAGCTTTCAGGGGCAGGATGGACAGATTTCATCGGGTCTGACTCTGATTGGCAGGGAAGTGAAGTCTTGTCCAGGTGTGATCAGCAGCCTTTGGACGTGCAGGCACTGTCCTGGCTCCCCTACCCCTACCTCAGACTCTCTCAGGACCTTTAGAGACAGGAGCCAGAGGCCAAGTGAAGGATGGCCGGCTGGGTTTTGAAAGACAATACATCCTGGGGGAATAACTGCTTCCTACCCCGGGGCCTCAGACTCAACACACCCCAACCTATTCCTCTCACTTCTATCCCCCAACCTAAAAGAAAAAGAAAAAGAAAGAAAGAAAGAAAACTCAGGCACCCCTGGTAAGGTCATCAAGAAAGGATCTCATTTATCTGCCCAGTAATAGTGAAAGCACAGGATTTTATTAAAACAAATCATTATAGAGATGAGGAGCAGGCTTAGTGATGTTGGGTAATGGAGTTCACCTAGCAAACTGGCAGGAAGAGCCAGGATTTGAAAGCAAGCATTGGTACTAACTCTGTGTGTGTGTGTGTGTGTGTGTGTGTGTGTGTGTGTGTACACACGTGCACACATGCTGGGGATCCAACCAGGGCTTCACACTTAACAAGCACTCTGCCACTGAGCAATACCCCAGCCCCATCACAGTCTGCACCTGACAAGGCCTAACAGCTCCGGTTTGGGCTGCTTTTCCTTCCTATGCAAGTCCTAGCTGAGCAGTGCACTGGGTTGAATAGTATCTAATGGGTATGGGGGCTGAAAATAATGTAGTCTGAGAAAAGGAAAGTTTTTCCCCCACTTCCCCCAACAGATGCCTTCCTGATGCTAATCGCAGAAAGGGAGGAGCAGAAAAGAGGGAGTGTATCACCACACTGAGATGATAATCTTCAGCCAGAACACAGGACCGTTGACCCAAGGGCTCAACTCCCTGACTATCTCATTGATTGATCAAAACAAGCCTTAAATTCCTAAGGGCCCAGGAGAACCGGGAGAACTGGCAGGTTTTTTCACTAGACCACCTCCCTAAAAATAACCTATAAAGACCCAGGCCCTTCCTTTGTTCAGTGGCTCATTTTCCAGTGGGAATATGGGTCCACCATCTCCACAGATGAATCCTGCTCCTGAATAAAGCCTAAAATGACTTGCATAGTTTGCTGCCACCATGGTCCTTCCGTGCTTTCATTTGGTTCCCTGATGGAGAAGAGGGTTAAAAGGTAATGCTTCCCTGTTCCCCGAACCCCCTTCTCCTTTCCCCGCAATCAGTTAAACAGCTGAAGGGACTTGGGGAGTGACCGTTGAGTGTCCGGCATCCCTAAAGCTCTCTGAAAGCTGGGAGACCCCCCAGCCACCGCTCTTTGGAGCTATGGCTGAATCTCCAAACTGACTGCGCTTCCCCCGTGCCCTTTCCTGTCCACTTTACGCAGGAGACACGGTGCGAGGGAGAGGGTAGAGGGCCTGAGACAACTGACAGCAGCTGGCCAGGGCTACTCCCTGGAGCTGCGTGAAGGCCTTAGTCCCAAAGCCTCACCCCGACAGCCCTTCGGGGTACTGAGTCAACTGCTGTGTGGGAGAAACTTGGTGTGCGTGTCAGGTGGAAGGCTCAACAGTGACTGAAGGCATCTGGCTGGGGCTACTCCCCAGTGCTGCCTGAAAACTTTGAGGCCTGATGCCGACAGCCCCCTTGGAGTACCAAAGATCAACTGCACATTACATCCTTATGGCTTCATGCCACATGGACAATAAAGGGACTTATTATACCAGGCCCATTGTTGGCATTAGGGAAAGCCCACTTTTCCTGTTCCCTGCCTTTCCCTCCCTGGCGCATTCAGTGAGCTCTGCAAGTCACAGGACTGGCTTGCCAGTTTTACTCCTGCATCCACCACTGGCCTTCTTGTCCCTTCAGAGAGGTAAGACTCCTTTTCATAATTGGGACCCTAATATCGTTTTCTCTCCCTTTCTCTCTGCCAGCAGAGATCTCTGCCACTCGGCTACTCCGGGCCTTCATCCCCTTAACACTGGGGTTGACAGAAAGACATTTCCCCAACCCCTCATGGGAAAAAGTCCAGTCCAGGACTGGCATTTTTGGTGGCACAAAGAGCGCAAGGGACGCCTTGCCCTCTATGGTCACCCCTATCCCTCTCTGCTAGACAGATTCCGCCACAAGGCTAAAACCCCGCCTTTGGGCTCTCTGGGCCATGCCCCTTACCACTGGGATTGTGGAAAAGATGTTTTCCCAAACCCTCATGGGGTAGTCCAGTTCACTGACTGGCATTTTTGGTGGAATAAAGAGCATAGAAGGAAGCTTTGTGCCCTGTTGTCACCTTCTCTTGATCTCCATCTCTGCTGGACAGAGATTCCGCCCCCTCTCTGCTGGACAGAGAAACAGAGGCTCTATCATCAGGCCATGCCTAGCTCCTTACCACTGCCCTCCATTGTCATCTCCCTCAAGCCTCTCCGAAGATGAAAAACTATTCAATCTATTCCCAAGGACACCCTCCTGGGCTGTCTCTCTGCCAATTTTAAAACCCACTATTCCCACACTGGACTCAAACTAAAATGTCTTATTAAGTTTAACACTAAAATCTGGCCAAAATACCAATTAGGAAGCCCACACACATGGCCTCAATATGGAACTTTCAATAAAGAAATTCTACAGGCTTTAAAACAATATTTGACCCAGAATGACAAGTATCTGGAGCTTTCCTATCTGAAAGTTTTCTTCCTTCCCCACTCAAACCCCTCCTTACATCTCAAAGTTAAATAGCAGCTCCTGGCCTCTGCAATTCAGAGCCCAAACAAAGCCCCTACGGCTCATGCCCGGACCCAATTTCATAATATTCCCACGGCTCATAATTCCACTATACCCACTTAGAGACCCTTAAAACCCTGCTACAGATGTGATCAGGACAGACACTAAGCAAAAGCCTGCCCTAATCCAAGACACCTCCCCCCGGCCGCCGCCACTGACCTTGTCCCAATTGTGGACAACTGGGGCACTGGAAAGTGGAATGTCCCAAAGGGAAGACTGCACCCCACCATGGCCTTCAACTTGTATGAGCAATTGAAAGAATGAGCAGGGATCTCTATATTCAGGCTTTTTCCTTTCACTCTCCAATTCTTCCTGATCTCTCCCACCGGAACCCCTCCCCTACAGACTTCGGTGGAGGAGCCCCCCCATCGCTTTCTTCCCTAGTTGCAACAGACACTCCAATGCAAGTTTCTCAGCTTATTTGCACCTCCCTCCACCTCCAGCTTCCCCTTCCCCTTGCAAGCTGTCTTTTAAGAATCTTGACAAACTTTAGCCCCATTTTCCTTAAGCAGAATCGCACAATACAACACAGCCAGAGCCAGCTACCTGCCCTGCAGCAGCCCCTCCCCCACAAACCCCCAGGCTCACAGCTTTCACAGCCGCCTAGGCCGCTGCTTTTTCAGACCTTAACCCAAGGGAAAGGGAGGTTGTTTTACATCTACCTGAGCTCCCCCTCCCATCTCTTCGTCGGTTCTCTCATGTTGCTTTACTGAAACAATGGCTGTCTTTTTTTTTTCTTTCTCTAGGACTCTTCACTCTTACATTTTTTTAATTTATAACTTTAATTCTGCACACTAAAATTAAAACTTCTGATCAGATGTATCTTATCCAACTATAAACATTTTTTTTACACTCTACTTTGCTCAGAGACCAATTTACAAGATATACCTACCTTTAATCCAAGAGGCCTTTTGTTTTTCATTTTGTCTGTGTTTGTGTATTATCTTGTATACATGTATGTGTGTATCAAACCTAACATATAGAGCGCTCATAAACTAAAATTAAAAAATGGATCCAAATACCCTTGATTCACGTGATTCACAAGTTCAATTTAAATTGTGTAAACAAATAAAATCAATGATGTCTTTAAAATCACTACCTCACATGTTTTTCTTTCCAGGCGGTTGGACAATGAAAGATGTTGTTCTCTATAAAATGTTTCAAATGTAATTAATTATCATTCCTTCTAGAATTTCCTTCAGCAGAAAATGATAAAGTGCTAACTAAACCTGGGTTTTATGATAGCCTAAGTTAAAAGTAAATAGATCAAACTTAACATAAATGGGACAAACCTTATAAATGCGGGTTTCATAAAGTTGTTGCTCAATGAACAATTTAAAATTGCTTTGTCATCATTAAGAATGAAGTTACTTAATTGAAAGCCCAACAGGTATAAATCTATATACTTAAACATTGTGTTTTCACAAATGGTGAACAAATCTAATTCTCTAACCCAGCCAAATTCTATCTTAAGATTGAAAGCCAATTCGACAAGAGGTCATAAAAGTTTATTTTTGTTTTATTTGCTTGGACCATGTTTGGCTTTGATTGGGTAATTGCCCTTCTTAAAATCTAAGCAGCACCCTCATGCTGGAACCTGAGTTTGCCCCTTATCTAGGATGCTAAACTATGTAAATCATTGGTTTGCCATCTGCCTTTGTATTACCCTGTCAGTCATAAATTCCTAAGATACTTACCTTCAAAATGTTCTGTGTTACAGAAACTTCCCTGCTCCTGGGTGGAGCTGCTGCCCTCACTGCTTAAAGGGGACAGCCACCATATGGCTAATATAAGCTTACTTATTTTAAAAATTAAAGTCAATTGTCCTTTCTTTCAACACAAAAGTTTATAAATTTCTAAAGGTTTCTGTGTTTCATTTAAAGTACTATAAATAACATAAAGTATTTCTTATCATTGAAATGGAGTAATTTGCCTAACTTCAGAAGTTTACAAGGATTGTTTTGGTATGTGAACAGAAGGATTCTAGATATGGTACTTAGTGGAAGAAAAAAGGAAGTGTTTCTGGGTAAGAGAGTCTTCGTATGGTAAAAGAAAGTAAAGTGTTAAAGAAAGTTTAAAGTAAATGTTAAAGAAAGTTTAGAGTAAGTGACAAAAGGATTGAAATAATGAGAGTCTGAATGAAGGGTAAATTTCAAAGGTTTATGTTTATGACTAATTTGACTATAATTAATACAAGCTTATTCAATTTAAACTTTAACGTACTGATATAAAGCAAAATCCAAAACAGTGTTCTGCTCTTAATAAGATAACTTTCTTACATTTGTTGGGTTTTATCACTTGGGGAAACTAACTTTCAAAAATTAAGGTTTATATAACACTGGTTAAACAACATCAATGCAATTATGGTGCCATTAGTCCTATTTTTATATTTAAATGTGTTCATATCTTCCAGGTATACAAGTCTTTAGAGCAGAAGGTTTAAAAGAGCACTATATCAAGCTGATGTTCTCCAAACTAAAGTTGTATGGTAATTTTAGACTTATAAGGATAGCAAATTTTATTGAGGGTTTATTTCTATAACTGAACCTGTTATCCATAAGATATAGTTTTGTGTTACTTTTTAAAAATTTTTTTTTATAGTTGTAGATGGATAACATGCCTTTATTATATTTTATGTGGTGCTGAGGATTGAACCCAGTGCCTCACACATGCCAGGCAAATGCTCTGTCACTGAGCTACAGCCCCAGACCTTTGTGTTGCTTTTTACACTAGGGTAAAATTTAAGTGTGTTTCTTTAAGTAAATGAAAGCTTAATCTATTTAAAGTTTAATATTGTGAGACATGAGTTTTGCTACTTTTCCATACAAAAAGGGAAATTAAAAGCCCTCTCAGCCTTTCTTTAATTCATGTTTTAAATGCAATATCATATTATGCTAACTAACATTCATGAGAACTCAAAAATAATATGTAAACTTTATAAAATAGTATTTTATTTTGTGAGAAGTTCTATCTTACCTAAGAGGAGGTTCCCCCACTCAGCCTACTACTTTGAAATAAGCCAGACTCTAATTCATTTAAAGTTATATTCAAAGGATTAATTTTATTGTAAATGTTACTAGGATCTCAACCAGGGAATATAATGTTTAACTCAGCCAAAATTCAAGATAGCTACTACACAAACTAAACTTGTTAATTTTATTTTGTATTTTCCTTAAACTCTATGATAGGACAGATAGACATGGAAACTAAAGCCCAATACCTATATTTTAGGCCTGGTAAGACTGGCTTGCTGAGTGTTTAAGATCAAGACCTAAACCAAGAATTAGATCAAAGGGGCCAAGAAAACCAGTATTTGGTCCTTGCCCTCTGAGTCAGCCTAAATCCAAGAAATGAGAAAACTTTTCTAAAAGGCTCTATACCTCTAGGCCACAGAACCTCCCGATCAGGGAGATTACTGAGGCCATTGGAGAATTAAAAACCAGTCATGCCATACAATGAAGAGGAAGGTCGTAAAAAAAAGGGGGGGGGGGACCATCCCTCATGCTTCCCAGGGAAGCCACATGGTCGGCACCAGACCTCGACCTATCCCAACGCAGATGGCACTAGCAGAGCTAAACTGCTCTCAAGTTCCTCAAGGATGCCTCCTAGGAGACCAAAAGGTGACTCTTAACAATAGGTGAAAACAAAAGTCAGTTTGACTTGCTTCATCTTAAACACCTAGCAAAACAATTATAACCGAAATACAGCCATACTTGGGCATTTCCAAAAAGTAGTAATAATTCTTCTAAGTAGATGCCAGCCCCACACCCCCAATGCCCCTAACTTTCTGAGGTTTTTATTTGTGAGACTTATAAATTGGCCTCTATACTTTAATCCTCCTTACTCCTCAAACTGATAGTTAACCTCACTCACTAGACTACAAGAGCACCCAAATTATTCCCTTACTTATAGGACTGAAAACATCCACCAGGATTAATACAAGAGCAGCAGGATTAGAAACCTCTATTTACTACAAAAATGGTCAGCACAGGTTATTGTAGATACACAACAGATCACTGATTGGGTGCTGACATTATGAAATCAATTAGAGTCCCTGGCATCTGCCATCCCATAAAACCAGTCATGAAAATGCTATTTTGAACTAAGGAGCCCTTTTCAAGTCCAGAAATGGAGAGCCACAATATGAGAAATCAAAAAACTATGGTCTGTCTTATCTGTTCCCTTCATAAAAGTTCTACTTCACAAAATGTAAATTAGATCCCTATGTTATATGTAAAAGTTGAAGGTTGCAGCACTGTGTTAATCGAACTATATGGCAGGACCCAAAACAAACTGTTATGATTCTTAAAAGGCCAGTAGCCACTTGGCTCCCTATAAGACTAAAAGAACTATATTGTTAATTGTAGCCCTGTTCTTATTTTGTGTAATTTGCCAAACGGGATGAAATCAAACTACCAGGAAAATATGATTCCAAGATTAATTATGCTTGCTATACTCCAAAAAACCAAGCCCATGAACTCATGGGGGAAACACCTCAAATCTGATTAGGCTTTAGCCCTTAACTAAAAAAGAAAAATATTTTGATTAACAAGAATTTTTAGTCATGTCACACACTGAAATTACCCCCTCACAAATTAATCTTTACATGTTGCTATAACTTTTGTTGTTCTCTTTCTATTCTAGTTTTATATAGCCTTTTAATAAAGTGATCAGTTCAGCCGACACTGCCAGGAATTTTTCAGAGCATCCCCTCTACCGCTCGCTGCCTAATTTGGTCTCCCAAAGAGCAAACACCGCTGGGAGGACATCAGGAATCCACACACACCCCCTGTTTCGTCCACCTCATGCCCAATTCCAAGGCTCTAAAAGGAAGGTCTTTTGCCCCACATCGCCCCCTCTCAGATCAAAGAAGCCAGAGACTTCATCGTCCAAATTCATTTCTTCCTTTCAGAGTCTGGAATAATGGGTATGGGGGCCGAAAATAATGTAGTCTGAGAAAAGGAAAGCTTTTCCCCCACCTCCCCCAACAGATGCCTTCCTGATGCTAATCGCAGAAAAGGAGGAGCAGAAAAGAAGGAGTGTATCACCACACTGAGATGATAATCTTCAGCCAGAACACAGAACCCTTGACCCAAGGGCTCAACTCCCTGACTATCTCATTGACTGATAAAAACGAGCCTCAAGGGGGCTGGGTTGTGGCTCAGCATTGAGTGCTTGCTCTTGCATGTGTGAGGCACTGGGTTCAATCCTCAGCACCACATAAAATAAATAAAAGGATTGTGTTCACCTACAACTAAAAAAGTATTTAAAAAAAAAACAAGCCTCAAATTCCTAAGGGCCCAGGAGAACGGGGAGAACTGGCAGGTTTTTTCACTAGACCATCTCCCTAAAAATAACCTATAAAGACCCAGTCCCTTCCTTTGTTCAGTGGCTCATTTTCCACCGGGAATATGGGTCCACCACCTCCACAGATGAATCCTGCTCCTGAATAAAGCCTAAAATGACTTGCATAGTTTGCTGCCACCGTGGTCCTTCTGCGATTTTAGTATCCTCCTCCCCATTCATGCCCACTTGAGACCGCAGAATGTCACCTTACTTTGCAGATGTGATCAAATTGAGATGAGGTTATACTGGATGTGGGTGAGCCCTAATCCAATGACTGATGTCCTTATAAGTTAGACAGAAATGTGTCACAAAGACTTGCAGGCACACAGGGAGAAGGCCATGGAACAATGGAGGCAGAGATTGGAATGACTCATCAACCAGCTAGTGAAAACCAAGGATTACTGGAAACCTCTAGAAGGTGGAGAGAGGAGGAGTCTCCTCCCTACAGCTTTCTGACTTCCGGTCTCCAGGACAGTGAGATAATAAATTCCTATTGCTTTAAGCTGCCTGGTTTGTGGTATTTTGGTAGGGCAGCCTTGGGAAAGGGAGACAGCAGCCTCAGTGTGGCTCTTTAGTGCCCAAATCAAGTGTCATCTCTATGATCACTATAGGAGTCTCCCTTTGGAGTGTGAACTATAAACTGTTTCATTTGTTCCTCATCTAATGTGGCATTCCAGAGAGGAAGATTTTCTTGAAGTGTCATCTCCTTTCCGAGCAAAAATGAACTCTTTTTATTTGAGGAAAATCTCCCCTGAATTGTACTACACTCTTAGCTCATTTAAAGTGCAACTCTTAAATGTGCTTGTAAATGACTTTTTTTTCTTTCTACCTATGAAGATTCTCCAAATCCTAGGGCCAGGTTTCAGATGTCACCCTGGCTAAACATAAATGCGCTGACAGCTTAGGAAGCCCCAAACCAAGAAATCATGATAGAAAGGAAGGAAGGAAGTGAAAAATGTCTCGTTACTCATTTATTCATTTCCTCCAGCAAACACTGGAAGACTGCCTGGCTCTGGGACCATAATGAATGAGAGGAGGGCTCAGCCCCTACCCTCTAGGAGTTTATGATTTTGTAGTAGCAGACCATTATGAATAGTTAAATTACATTTACCACTGGGTAAATACTGTTGCAGGGATTTTAGCTGTTGCAGCTAAAATGGTACTAGGGATTGAATCCAGGAATGCTTTATTAATAAGCTACATCATTTAGGCCAGATGCAGTGGTGCACTCCTATAATCCTAGTGACTAGGAGGCTAAGGCAGGAGGATTCAAAGTTTGAGGCCAGCCTGAGCAACATTTTAGCTATTGCAGCTAATACCAGCTCAGCCTGGTGAATCCAGGAAGGCTTCCAAAAGGAGGGAGCATTTGCATTGAAAAAAATTTAAGCGTGGTGCAGTGGTACACACATGTAATTCCGGCAACTAGGAGATTGAGGCAGGAGGACTCCAAGTTCGAGGCCAACCTGAGCAACTTAGTGAGAACTTATATCAAAATAATAAGGGTAAAATTGGTAAAGCATCCCAAATTCAATCCACGGTACAAATTTTTTTTTTCTTTTAAATCAGTAATGCATATACATGAATACAGAACTCAAAAGGGACCAAGGAATACTGTATCAGCTTAGCAGAGCATCACAAGCCGGTCTTGGAAGAAGCCAGAAGTCTATGATCAAGGTATCAGGATTGCGTCAAGAGGGGGAAATCTATCGCACACCTTTCTCCTAATTTCTGCTGGCTTGCTGGGTGTCACCTGGTCTCTGCCTTCATCCTCACATGGCATTTTTCCTGTCTCCTTGTCTGTGTCTAAGTCCTTCCCCTTTTAAAAAGGGGCTCACCCTCTCCAATATGCCTTTATCTTAACTAATTATATCTACGGTGACCCTATTTCCAAATAAGGTCACATCTGAGGTATGGGGGGTTGGGACTTTAACGTATGAATTAGGAGGACACAATTCAACTCAGAATGGGCACTCTGAAGAAACGTCTCTCTTGCTCTGATGTTCTCCAGCCTCCCAGCTCCCTACTGTTAGTGCAACCAATGTCCCCAGGTTACTGGGCATTCTTCCAGGGATCCTCCATCCATGTATCAACATCTGTGTGCACTTTCTTCCAACACATCTGTCCATAGAGACCTTCCTTACTCTTTTAAGTGACTGTATAGTATATAAAACTATAACTGGTCCCCTCCCCTTTTATTTATTTATTTATTTGTTTGTTTGTTTGTTTATTTATTTATTTATTCAGTACCAGGGATTGAACTCAGGGGCACTTGACCACTGAGCCACATCCCCAGCCCTATTTTGTGTTTTATGTAGAGACAGGGTCTCACTGAGTTGCTTAGTGCCTCGCTGTTGCTGAGGCTGGCTTTGAACTCGCAATTCTCCTGTCTCAGCCTCCCAAAGTGCAGGGATTACAGATGTGCCACCACGCCTGGCTCTCCCCTTTTTTTATGATGGGTTAGGTATCAAACCTAGGGTCCCATGCATGCTAGGGCAAGCACTCTACCACTGAGCCATGTTGCCAGCTCAAATTGGTCCCCTCTTGATAGGTATTTGGATAGTTCCAGGCTTCTGCTTTTATAAACAATGCTAAAATGTATATTCTTTTGCAAACATCATTTTGCTGTGAATATACAGGCAGACCTGTTAATAACTAGAAGAGGAAGTGCTTGTTCATCAGGCCAGTGCATTTTAAAATTTGAAATATTTTGCCAAATCCCTCTCCAAAGAGGTCAGAGAAGGTCAGGTTCCACCAACAGTGTTCAGAGTGCTTGCACCCCTCTCCCCAATTTTACTGGACTATGCTGGCTCCTGTTCTGATCTTTGCCAATCTCGTATCTTCCCCTGGTGCTTCTAATTTGCATTTTCATTATTAAGAGTGTAATTGAGCATCTTTTCAATGTGTTCAGAAGACATTTGGAATTCCTTTGCTATAAACAGTCTGTACCTATCCTTTGCCCATTTTTCTGCTGGGACAGAGGAGGAATGAAAAGGATTTTTATAGATGCAGAACAGAGAACAAAACAAGGCCACCAGATAATTGTGGGGCACACAAAGATGTGGACTAGCATTGAAAAATGCCTGAGGCATTCTACCTCTGTGCCAGTTGCTTGGTATTTCTCACCCAGGTGTCCCCTCCTCCTTCTGCCCAAGCAGCAGTCAGCTCTGGAACCAAGGAGAAAGACTGAAAATTAAAGTCTGGGTTTAGAATCGTAAACTGGACCTTGGAATGGGAATTGTCTGAGAAACCGTAGGCCCTTCTTCTGGGCCTGGTTATCTCTAATGGGTGAGGTAAGCTTTGTTGGAGATTAAGAGAAATGAGAGATAGGAATTTGTTGAATGAATTAATAATAGGCTGGGGAGAAAGGCGAAGACTGAAATAAGTTCATATGTCAAAAAGTGACATTAGAGACCAGAGTCAGTTACATTCCCCGAGGCCACAACATTCCTTTATGTTGTTCTTTGATCTTTTCTTCACTGGCTAGGGCTGTGCAAAGTTCAAACACAAATGGACAGATACTTCTGAGTTTGTTATTATCTTAAGCAGGTTTGACTAAGTAAGGCCAAAGAGTCGTTTTTGGGATGGAGAAAGAATCAGGGTTGTGCTTTTGGGGTTTCTGCTGCCACATAGTTTGCATGATGGGTTGTAAATAGGGATGGTGACACATCCTCTATGGTTTCCAGAAGGTGCACAAAGTGGCTTCCACAGGGTCTATCAAACCTCACGTTCTATTCTGCTACTCTTCAGGGATTAATTGAACACCTCCTGACAGTAGTCCCAACATAGGCCCTGTGGGAGATTTCGAGGACATGTAAGAGTCGATCCCAGGCCTTTCACCTGGTAGGCTTCAGCTGGGGAGATAAGCCTCACGTGAGGGTTAGTTTCATGTGTCAACTTGGCCATGCTACAGTGCCCAGATATTCTGTCAAACATTATTCCATTATTCTGGATGTTTCTCTGAAGGTATTTTTTGGATGAGATTAAAATTTAAATCCGTGAACTGTTGAGTAAAGCAAATTGCCTTCCACAGCCATTGTATGGGTGGATCTTGTTGAATCAGTTGAATATTTTTTCGTTTTTTTAATACTGGGAATTAAACCAAGGACACTTTGCCATTAAGCTACATCTCCAGTCCCATTCTTTCTTTTCGTTTTCTTGTCTTTTTTTTCTTTTTTCTTTTCTTTTCTTTTTTTTTTTTTTTTGGAGACATATTATCTCTAAATTGCTGAGGCTGGCTTTGAATTTGCGATCCTCCCCACTCAGCCTCCCAAGTTGCTAGGATTATAGGAATGTACCATAGCTCCTGATAGATCAAGGCCTTTAACAGAACAAAGTCTGTCTTCCCGTGAGAAAGAAGGAATTCCACCTGCAAACTACCTTTGGATTCTTTTCCCTGGATCTCCAGCCTGCCTCTTTACCCTGTAGATTTTGGACTTGCATTTCCACAGTCTCATGAGTCCATCCCTTAAACTGAATCCATTTATGTAATACACACATCCTGTTGTTTCTGTTTCTCTGAGAACCTTAGTCAATACAACACAATAATGAGTTGCATGATCCATAGGTGATATCTGACAAGGTCCGAATGAGAGAGAAGCCAAGGGAGGTAGCAGGGAGATGGACACTTCCAGTCCGGGAGAGCTTGAATAGGAGCAGAAGACTTGAGCAGGACTGTAGAGCCAGTCCCAAGAAGGAGAGCTGGTTAGAGATAACCAGGTTAGAGATAGCCTGGTTAGAGATAACCAGGCCCCCCAGGTGGGGGTCCTGCTGTCTCCCTTGTGGGAGTATCAGTGCTGTCACAGGTACAACTGGACACTTGTTAGTGGGAGTATGTGTTTAACACCCATTTCCCTCTTTAGCTGGTCTTCTTTACCCATGTGCAATCTGTGTGCCTACTTAGTTCCATTCTTGGCATGGTCAATGTTGAATATGTTGTGGAATTAATGAATTAACTTTGTTCTCCTAGTGAATCATAATCAAGGGCAGAATGATTTCCCCACCCTGTTCCAAAAGGAACAGAACTTGGCAATGACGATCATGAGAATTGCTCTTTCCAAAGGGGAGATAAACTTATTACTTTCTATTTCAAAACACATACTCGAAAACAATTCAGACAATGAATAAAACTATAAAATAGAACATCTGTAGTCCCAATGCCCAGAGATGAGATGTGAATGAAAATAACATTGAATCGCCATTGACTGTAAAATGTGACAAATTATTATTGCCACCTTGTCAGGTCCTTCCTTGCTCTTGATTCAAGACCCTCATATTCATTGAGTACCTACTGTGTTTTAGCCAGGGTGTGGGGCCTGATATGCAAAGATAACAAGACAGACTTAGGGTATCCCTGCCCTCCAGAAGTGGCTCACTGATGGAAGAGTTTTCTAGAACCAAAGCTTTTATGGCTCTGGCGTTTTTGTGCCACATCTTGGCTGCTAGACACACACTCTTGTTTTTGTACTTGAAAACACTTTTTTTTTTCAAGGCAGTTTCCCCTGTAAACAGTTGTGAACAAAATTCTCAGGACATTTCTCTGAAATCATTTCCATTTCCTAGAAAAATGGGTCATTAAGTGTTGAAGGGCCCTTTTCATGACTTCCCTTAGATCCCTCTGGAAACTTGCCCGCCTTGGTTGAATGGGTTTTTTGGTGGTTGAGTCTGAAGATCACATTCTTCTACAGGGGAGCAGCTATTCACCCTGACAAGTCAAACTGGTTCTGTTTGATCATTTTTGCTAATATAAAGAGGCACTGTTCTTTGTTAGAAGAAAGATATATTTAGCAGTATCTCCCCATTTATGTTTGTATTTTCCCCTCAGAACTAAGGATTGAACCCAGGGCCTCACACATGCCAGGAAAGCACTTCACCACTGAACTGCAACCCCAGTCCAATTAAAAAAAAAATTTTTTTTTTGGTACCAGGGATTGAACTCAGGGATCCTTGACCACTGAGCCACTTCCCCAGCCCTGTTTTGTGTTTTATGTAGAGACAGGGTCTCACTGAGTTGCTTAGTGCCTCACTGTTGCTGAGCTGGCTTTGAACTCACAATTCTCCAGTCTCAGCCTCCCAAAGTGCTGGGATTACAGGCGTGCACCACCACGCCTGGCTTCAATTTTTTAAATTTTATATTGAGGTTTTGCTAAGTTGCCCAGGTTGATCTTGAACTTGTGGTCCTCCTGCCACTCCAGCTGGCTGGATTTTTTTTAATGTTAATAATTATTTTTATATACTGAAGTTTGAACCCAGAGATACTTTACCACTAAGCTATGTCCTCAGCCCTTTTTTTTTTTTTTTTGGTACTGAGGATTGAACTCAGGGGTACTCGACCACTGAGCCACATCCTCGGCCCTATTTTGTGTTTTATGTAGAGACAGGGTCTCACTGAGTTGCTTAGTACCTCGCCGTTGCTGGGCTGGTTCTGAACTCACAATTCTCCTGTCTCAGCCTCCCAAAGTGCTGGGATTACAGGCATGCGCCCCCAAGCCCAGCTCCCAGCCCTTTTTTACTTTTATTTTAGGACAGAGTCTCACTAAGTTTCTTAGGGCCTCACTAAGTTGCTAAAGCTGGTTTTGAACTTGCAATCCTCTTGCCTCAGCCTCTGGAGCTGCTGGGATTACAGGCATGTGCCACCACATCCAGCAATGTTAATAATTTTTAAGCATATAAATAATACATAAAAATCTATCCTTGTTTGAAAATGTGTTTGACATTCTACGCCATTACATAAAGGAAGAACTTCATCCAATGAGTCTGACTCTAGCCTGTTTTTGTAATCTTTAGGGTTGTTATAGGTTCAGGGCTAGAGCTTAACCCTCTTTCACCAGGGGAAAGTCCATTAGGATTTTCTAAAGCTTGTTTTTCAGGTTGATTTTACTGAGTTTCCTAGGAGTTACCCATCTGCAGTAGAGCTGTCCTGTGATGTATTGTTTTGTGGATATGGTGCTGCAGGGCAAGCAATCTATACTAAGCCTCAGCCCCAGCCCTTATCCTGTACTGTTGACTGGCCACAGGATACCAACTCTACTATTCAGGCACTGGAAGAGGTATCATTCATTGTCAAGGGCTGCAAGATCTGGGAGGCAACTGTTCCCTCTAGGACAGGACTGGTGACCACTGGCTGACCATACACTATTCCAGGTATGGACTCCTAGGCTGGTAAAGGCAGGAAAACCATCTGCTAGTTAGCGGTGCTTTCAAATGGCACACAGGTCTGAACAACAAGGCCGAGCTGTGCTTGTGCTGGACCTGGTCACCAGCTTCATGTGAGAGAGAAGGCCAGTAATTTGGTTCCTTTTCTTCTCTCCTTTCTTGTTTACGTAAAGGGTAGAACAAGATTTTGTGGTTATAATTTTCTAAATGCATTGTTTTATTTCAATCATGAGTGATTTATTTACATTCTATAGAAGGTGGAACTTAACAAGGTCACAGGAGAAAAGAAAAATCTCACAAGGGGAAGAACTCATGACGATATGGGGAAGAACTTGCTAAGGATTAGGAGTGAGCTCCTGGTTGTTGGGGCTATCAGCAGCAGAGGGATAGACCATCAGCCTCTGGAAGGACTTTGCTCTGATTTTCGTGATGAGACAGTGTGGGTCCACTGGCTTCAAAATAACACGCCTCTGTGTCTCTGCTGGTGCCTCCAAGACCAAAGGAGGCAGAATGGTGTTCACAGAAGAGAGTTACAGATTTCAGGGAGGGAATGCTACAGCTGCCACACATTTGTTCATTCATTCATCCCAACTTTAAACATTGAGTGCTTGCAACGAGCTGGACAGCACACCAAGCTCTGAGGATGTTCTGTGAATGACACAAAGTCAAATCGAGTTCCTAATGGACATTAAACTTGTACAAATAAGAATTAATTAATTGATTGATTGATTTTGAGATGCTGGAGTCAAGTGCCCGGCAAGCTCTCTCACTGAACTCTACTCCAGCCCAAGTTACGCAAACAAGAATTTAACACAGTAGTTTACGCCGGGAAGAAATAGCAAGAGGCCTTGTGAAATCTGTCCTGGTCGGGAAGTGGGAGAGGTATCACTGAGGAAGCCACACAGAGCTGAGCCTGATCCAGTGAGGAGGAGTTTGCTGGACAGAAGATTGTGAGGACAGGCCGTGACTCATCCTGCGTGACGCTCCATGCTGAGGAACCTTCCAGGGAAGGTGGCAAGGAGGCAAGGAGGGTGCAGGTGACCTGGGGCTCTGACTGGTGAGTTGGTAGGGCGAGATCCTGCAGGGTGAGGGAAGCTCCTGGACGATGTAGGAATTTATCAAGGGCAATAGGGTCACTCGCAGCACTGTGAGCAAAGGCCCATCATGATCAAGCTTGTGTTTTTAGCAACTCTTTTATTTTTATTTTTTTAAAACATGGCTAGGGATGGAACCTAGGGCCTTGTGCAATCTAGGCAAGAGCCACATGCCCAACTAGGGCATATATGTTATGTGTTACATAAATTATCATTTGATTTTTCAAAAACTCCTCTGAAAGTAGATTGCATATGGATTGCATTCTCATTTTTTAAAATTTATTTATTTATATATTTTAAAACAGAATGCATTTCAATTCACAGTACACATATAGAGCACAATTTTCCATTTCTCTGGTTGTAAACAAGGTAGAGTCACACCATTCGTGTCTTCATACATGTACCTAGGGTAGTGATGTCCATCTCATTCCACCATCTTTCCTACCCTCATGCCCCCTCTCTTCCCGTCCCTCTCCTTTGCCCTATCCAAAGTTCCTCCATTTCTCCCATGCTCCCCACCCCACCCCCATTATGGATCAACATCCACTAATCAGAGAAAACATTTGGCTGTTGAGTTTTTGGGATTGGCTTTCTTCAATTAGCATGATATTATCCAGCTCCATCCATTTACCTGCAAATGCCATGATTTTATTCTCTTTTAATGATGAGTAATATTCCATTGTGTATATGCACCACAGTTTCTTTATCCATTCATCTATAGAAGGGCATCTAGGTTGGTTCCACAATTTAGCTATTGTGAATTGAGCTGCTATAAACATTGAAGTGGCTGCGTCACTGTTGTATGCTGTTTTTAAGTCTTTAGGGTATAGACTGAGGAGTGGGATGGCTGGGTCAAATGGTGGTTCCATTCCAAGTTTTCTGAGGAATCTCCATACTACTTTCCAGAGTGGTTTTTAGCAACTCTTTTAGCTGCTGTGTAGCTGAGTCTTGCAGGAGGGCAAAACTAAAAGTAGATTCAGGGTGGATGTTTGTTAAGAGGGTAGATAAAAGGCTGACTGAATGTTGAAGTGAAAGATGGTATAGCGTGGACAAGAATGGGGAGAGTGCTGTGAAGCTAGGCTATGGGTTTTGTTTTGTTTTTAGTATTGAGAATTGAACCCAGAGGCACTTTATTGCTGAGCCACACTCCCAGTTCTTTTTTTTTTTTTTTTTTTTTTTTTTTTTTTTAATTTTTTTTAGTTGTAGATGGACACAATGTCTTTATTTTATTGCTTTGTATGTGGTGCTGAGGATCAACCCAGGGCCTCACGCATACGAGGCAAGCGCTCTACCACTGAGCTACAATCCCAGCCCCTGAGGCTGCTTTTGAACTGCAATTCTCCTGTCTCAGCCTCCCAAAGTGGGGATTACAGGCGGGCGCCACCGCTTCCGGCTGTGTTCTCAGCATTTTATCTGAATGATCTCATCTGATTCTCACAAACACCTATGAAGTAGATACCATTATGAATGTTGACTAACAGAGAATACCAAATCTCAGAGAGGTTAAGAAACCTGCTCAAGGTCACAAAATTGGTGTGGAGAGCCATGATTTGAAACTGGGGGCTTAATATCCACCTATAGTGGAGAGAAGTAGATGGAATCAAAGCATATTTCAGAGTACGAAGCAACAGAACTTGATAATGGGTGAGATGATTTCTTCCATGAGCCCAACTAGATAATCAGTTCTATTTGTTATCATTGACACAGCTAACTCAAAATGAAAATTTGATAGGGTGTGGTGGTACATGCCTGTGGTGGCTTAGAAGAGTAATGCAGGAGGGTCCCAAATTCGAGGCCAGTCTCGGCAACTTAGTGAGGCCCTAGATAGATCCTTAGTAGGAAGGACCTTAGTGAAATCTAGAAAAAAAAACCACAAAATTTTGCAAATGTAGCTTAGTAGTAAAGTGCCCCCGGTTCAATCTCCAGTACCAAAAAAAAAGAAAGATCATTGTTGAAGGTATGGCTTAATGAGAGAAATGTTGCTGATCAACTAATTTATACTAAAGTAAACATAACAATAACAAACACTTATCCAGAATTTTCTATGTGCTACCTAAAGCTCCTCCAAGAGCCTCATCCTTAGTGGAGTCACTGAATCCTCACAAGAAGCCTAAGACAGAGTGGCTGTTTTTATTATCTCCATTTCACAGATAAGGAAACTCAGGAATGGGGAGCTCAAGGAACTTTCCAACAGTCACACAGTAGAAAGTGTCAGAGGGGGCTATGAGTCCAGGCATACAGGCTGCAGAGAGTGCTCTCTGAACCACAGATCATAGGTCTTGTGGCTTCCAGGGGCTTCTGCAATGCAAAGATCCCCGTACATGAGGCTGGCCTCTCCAGATCAGCCCGTTTCTCTTAGTCACGGTCCAGGAGCTTGCTTTTGCCTTAAGCCACCCTATAAACATGAGTAATAAAATTAGCCCTAGGACACTTAAATAATAGACCGCAGGCTGGTATACTCAACCCACACTCCCTGATGTAGGAACCCTGAGGCTGTGGTGAGCAGCTCAGTGGTCTGGCTTGAACTGAGAAAAGGGATTCCCCATCCAGACATTATTTTCTGAATTGGTTGAGAGGTTGTTTATAGGAAGAAGAGGGATTATCTGATAAGGAGCCCACAGGGAGGCTTTTCTCAGGCTTTTTGTTAAATCTTTTCATTATGCAGATGTGGCCTTCTTGGTGCTTAATAAAGCTTTGCTTGATTTGGATGTCTGTGGAATTGTGTTTGGAGGGATTGCTATTAATGAAAAGCAGCGGAGAAGCAGTCACTAGTTAACTAGGATGGCGTTTTGGTAACGAGGAGTACAGCTTTCCAAAACATCATACCAGGTGCCTGTGAACCAGACCAGAACAGCAGGGATGCTTCTGGGCATCTTTGGTCCAAGGAAGCCTTGGGCCCAGTCTCCTCTCCTTGGTTGCCATCAGGGAAGCCCCTGGAGCTACCTGCAGTACTCATTCCTGTTTCAAATCCTTCAAGAGCTCCCCACACATTGACTGAGCCCACCAGGCTCATCATAGAGTCACCCTGCCTGACCTCTCCAGCTTTCCTCCTATCCCCGCTGCCCTCCAGCCCTACCTATAGCATCTCATCTTCCCCCAAAGTATCATCTACAGGCTCCTTTCAGCCAGAAATGTGGTTCATCCTTCTCTAGTAAATTCCATCTCAGCCGGGCGCAGTGGCTCAAGCCTGTAATCCCAGCACTTAGGGAGGCTGAGGCAGGAGGATCGCGAGTTCAAAGCCAGCCTCAGCAATGGTGAGGGGCTAAGCAACTCAATGAGACCCTGTCTCTACATAAAACACAAAATAGGGCTGGAGATGTGGCTCAGTGGTCGAGTGCCCCTGAGTTCAATCCCCAGTACCAAAAAAAAAAAAAAAAAATTCCATCTCATCCTTCAAGACCCTGTCAGTCTTCCCGGGTAGTCCTTTCCATTAGCCCCAAGTATAGGCATCATCCTTACCCTAGTGCCATGGGGTATTTGGTTATGAGTGTCTTCCTCTCTAAACAGAGAGTCTGTGATCAGTTTGTCTTCATTTTATTTCTTGTCCCTTCCTGTGGCCCTTGCCTTGGACACCAGGCCTGGGGAACAATAACTATATTGGGCAGGATGCCTGTCCTGAGATCTGTCCTGTCCAGCATCCCATCTTAGTAAGACTGTCTTGACCATAGCATGGGGCTAAGGTGCTTATGTTTACCTTCCCAATGTTTGGACCAGGAGTAGGTCCTAAGAAGCCCCCCCATAGGCTGGCATGTGACCTGTGATGAACTGAGGAAAACCATGAACTGACCCATCAGGCTCTGCTTTTAGGAAAGTGAGCTAAGAGACATGGGGAGAACTGGCAGGAGGAGAGGGAAGGCTGTGGCCAAGTCATGTGAGGGGGAGAGAACAGACTGAAGACTCAGGGCCCTGACACTGAAGTGCCCAAAGCTGCCTTGCCTCCCACAGTACCCTCCAGCTCTTGTGTCTCAGAGGCCTGGCTGAGCTGCGGTCACTGTTCTTGATTCCTGAGATCCAGATCCCCTCAGTAGAAGCCAGCCTCCAAGATGGCCCCATGACAATCGCTTCCTGGTGTGTGCCCTTCTATATTCCCTTCCACATTGAATAAATCTGATGTGACAGGAGTAATGGTTGTGACTTCCAGGACAGGTCACAAAAGACATTGCACATTCCACCTTGCTCTCTTGAAAACCACCTCTGGGGGAAGCCAGTCAGCATCTTCTGAAGATGCGCACATAGTCTCAACCACTCCTAGGAAGGCCTGCTGCCAAGAACCAGCACCAGCTCGCCAAGCCCATGAGTGAGCCACCTTGGAAAAGGATCCTACTTTCCCAGACAAGTCTCTGATGGCATTTTGGCTACTTGATGCACTGAGCAGCTTCCAAATTCCTGACACATAGGAACTGGGTGAGATGATAAATATTTACTGCTATTTTATGCTATTAGATATTGGGGTAAAATGTTATATTGTTTATTTACAACAAAAATTTTTTGTGTCAGCTTGTATAGTCAAGTGTTGCATAATAACGTTTTGGACTACATGTGCAGTGGTTCCATAACACACTATCACTAGTGACACTGTAGCCATCTTAGTTGGTGTAGGTGCTGTCTATATTGTTTACACAATGACAAAATCACCTAACAACTCGTTTTTTCAGAAAATGTCCCCCATTGTTACTGGTGTCTCCATCGTAGTCTTCTTGCTATTTACACACAGCTGCTTCATGATTGGTGGGTTCCCATTTACATATGGGGGCAATTTACCCCCTGGGATCAGCACCAGCTCTATTGAAAGGATAGAAGAGAAATACACCTCTCTCTCTCTCTCTCTCTCTCTCTGTGTTTCATATATCAATAAATCTTGCATATGTTTGCTGTGATACTGTTTTCAAAGAGATTTTCATATACATCTCATTGACCCTCTTAGCAACTGACATGAATAGGTAGTCCTCCATCTCAGGTATATTTACAACTAGAGATTAACTTTACATTGAAAACTTTGGCAGGAATCAAACATATTTTGCAGTTCTTTCTCTTGTGTATAGGACCAAGAGTTTCATTTATTCAGCAAATATTTACTATTCCTACTGTATTTAAGAAGCTAAAAGAAAGAAAGCGGAAATTATGTTGCCTTCAGAGACTTTATAACCAAGTAAGAGCATTCAAATTTGTATATAAATGGCTAAAAAGCTATACAGAAAGTTTTAATGCCCACCACCTGTACCAAGCAGTGGCCTTGTCCTGAATGTTTTACTAAAAGCTGTATAAATAAAATATAATAAAGGTCCATAAATTTTTATTTTATAAATAAAATATAATAAAATCTTCCCGGCTAAGATGTGATCCTAATGAGAGTGAGGATCTGTCCTTACCTCCCACACCCAGAGCTGTCCTTGGCACATTTTATTACATTTGACACACAGTAAATGTTTATTTCATGAATCTCATTGTGTTCTCACCACAACCTTATGACAAAAACAGAGTGGTTAGTATTTCAGTTCTAGAATCAGTCTCCTGGATTTGAATCCTGGTTCTATTACTTACTGATCATAGAGAAGTTAACGACTGTCTCTGTGACTCAAATTCCTGGCATGAAAAGTCTAAATAACAATAATAACTAATTACAGTACAAAATAATCGTGCTCATAGAGTTATCACAAGGATGTCATGAGATTATTCATGTACAATCCTTGGAACAGTGCTGGACACACCGTGGACACTGAAAGTGTCAACTCATTTTGTCACTCTGATAGTTCCCATTTTGCAGACAAAGAAATGGAGGCTAGGAGATGTTCATTAAGCCATGACTGTGTGTGTGTGTGTGTGTGTGTGTGTGCGCGCGCGCACGCTTGCGCTTTTTTTTTTTTAATTTTTTTGTTTTTGTTAGTGTTGGGGATTGAACCCAGGGCCTTGTGCATGTTAGGCAAATGCTGTACCACTGAGCTGCACCCCAGC
>PVHX01008239.1:41029-53831 GCA_004024805.1 Geosciurus inauris | reverse complement strand
CTCTACCACCCAGCTACAACTCCAGCCCCAGTGTAGTCAATTTTACACAACTCACCAGGCAGTTTATAGCACAACTTAGAAATACCAGGGATAGCAGGATTACTAATCATGCTGTCTGCTGATGTAAACTCTATTTGGATACAATAATGCTTTAAAATAACCTACAATACAATTACCACTCTGAGGATGGTGCTGGTTGAATGACTGCAGAAATATCATTCAGATAGTTCATTAACTAATTACAGAGCGCCACAAACAGAGCTTACTGCCAGGCAGAGGCTGTGGTAATGATTCACAGGGCTGAGCTTAGGGGCAAGTGGGTGTTCAGTTCTCTGATCCAGCGCAAGTATCAGGAGGTGGCATTCATTTTTTTTTTTTTTTTTTTGGTACTGGGGATTGAACTCAGGGGCACTCGACCACTGAGCCACATCCCCATCCCTATTTTGTGTTTTATGTAGAGACAGAGTCTCACTGAGTTGCGTTGTGCCTCGCCGTTGCTGAAGGTGGCTTTGAACTCGCGATTCTCCTGTCTCAGCCTCCCAAAGTGCTGGGATTACAGGCGTGCGCCACTGAGCCCGGCAAGAGGTGGCACTCTTTTTTTTTAATTTTTTTATTTTTTAGTTGTCAATGGACCTTTATTTTATTTATTTATATGTGGTGCTGAGAATTGAACCCAGTGCCTCACACATGCTAGGCAAGTGCTCTGCCACTGAGCCACAACTGCAGCCCCAAGGAGGTGGCACTCTTGACTGACAAGAGAGACTCTTCCCTCCCTTGATGTCTGTAACATCCATAGGAAGGCGCTACAGGAAGCCGAGAAATACTTCTATGCCGTGGTGACAGGGCATCAAAAAGGCCCTGCTCCTGCCATCACGGCTCATCGCTTATCTCAGAGAGCTTGGACAGGTCACTCATTTAGTGTCCAGAAGTTGAGCACTACAATGGAGAAATATTTACTAGGGACAAACATGCCCTGATGCCCCACTGGCCTGCTGCCTGGACGGCACCTGCTGAAGGGTATGAATCACCCTTGTACAACTGGGGAGTGGCCACCCAGCCCATGGTGTTTGTGGTGCAGGGATTATTAAAGTTGTTAGGTGCAGGAGTGTTTGCAGAGCATGTAGGAATCCTGCCACTTTGGACAAGTCACTCTTTGAATCTTTTTTTTTTATTTTTTATTTTTTTTTAGTTGTAGATAGACACAATATGTTTATTTTATTTATTTTTATGTGGTGCTGAGGATCGAACTCCGTGCCTCATGCATGTGAGGCAAGCGCTCTACCACTGAGCCACAATCCCAGCCCCAGAATCTTTTTTTTTAACTGCAAATAGGGTGGGTAATAGAGATGTCTACATCAAAGAGTTATCAGATCAGATGACATAAGGACTGTCAAATTTTTAGCGTAATGCTTGGCAACAAGCCATCTCCCTTAACATGGGAGCTATTCTTGTCACCTGCCTTCACACATGTTTCCCCGTGGCCTTCAGAGAAGGGATTCAGACTCTAGGCCTTGCCCCTGGCTCCCCCACATACAGTTCTGTCCATGTTCAGACCCCATGCTCAATGGCTGGCCTTGGTAGTCAAGAACAACTGCTTACAATTCCTCCTCTGAACTTTTAAAACAACAGTAGCCCATTATCTTCTGCTTGCAGTGGTCTCCCAACAGCCCCTTTGACTTGTCAAACCCCCTCCCCACCTTGTTTTGAAAACAAAACAAAACATTTTTTAACAGACATGTAATTGAGCCTCATTGGCTGTACTACCCCATTTTTCTATTTTCCTCCAAAGTGAATGCCAGACACTTCTGGGGCCAAAGACAGGATTAGCATTTCTCAGCCTAGTAAACACACCCACCTGGATTCAACACAGGGAGCTTCAGCGCTCCAGCTGTTTCCTGTAATCAGCTTGAATGATCCAGACTGCAAGCTTGGAAATTAGATTCTAGAAGTGGTTTACCCATCCTGGAAGCTGTTTCAATTACAACTTCTTGCAGATGCACCTCAGGTAAGTGGCAAATTGACAAGATCTGGCACTTATGTAATGAGCCTGCACAATGGGAACCTGGCCATGACACAAGGAAGGCGCCACCTGGAGGCTGAGGCAGGGGGATGTGCCTGCACTGAGCACCTGCGGCAGGCCAGACGTCCAGGCTAAGCCACCGAAGAGCAGCCAGACTTGAGCGTCCTCCTTAAAGACTTGCCGTGCAATAGGGGAGATGCACTGCCAGTTCGTTTCCATGTAATAGATGGCATTAAACTCCAGCTCGGCGAATGCTGAACTTCCACGATTAAATACTGTTCACCTATGTGAAGAAAGGGAAGAAGGGTATTTCAGGCAGAGGAAAGAGCAGGTGAAGACCTCAAGGTATGCAGCAGGATGTGCATGTGTGCACACAGGAAGATGACTTCAGCCAGCCTGGGTTCCAAGTGTAAGGAAGGGAGTGCCAGGAGACCAGCTCTGCACACCTTTGCCCTTCAGTGTCATTTTTAGCACAAGGAAGTTCTTTATATGTTGCTCCAGGATCTTGCCTTCAAGACACCAGATTTCTAGGGTGTGAGAAGTAGAAGAGTTCCACCAGCCCTCCCATGATTTGCAGAGGCCACACCTTGGTATTTCCACGCTCCATCTCTAGAGTGCTGTGAGGCCCTGGTATTAGAATTAGGTTTCAGTGGGTGGCAGAACAGCTTGGCCAAAGAGGTGAGGAACCAGATCCCAGGGGAAACCTCAAGACACAGCGGTCACTCTTAGATCTGGCTGTAGGCCATGGAGATGAGTTTCAGAGCAGTTTCAGAGGCCGTCTAAGGAAGAGGCCACAGGGGGATCTGATGGTAGATTCTCCTTTGCTGAGAGTTCCTCCACTGTGGAGAAGACTTGGGAACCAAACAGAGGCTCTTTTTAAAGCTGATTCAAAAGCCTGTACTGGTTCCTATTTTTTGTGCTATACAATTTGGGGTGAGGGATGCTTAACAGGGGAGAGCTGAATGCACAACCTGCACCACCTGACCACCATCAACCCACCCAGAGTGGGCACTGGTTGAGAGACAGACAGACCTGAGTTCAAGTAAGTCCAATCTTGCAGTTGTCTGTGGGACTTCATTTCACCAAATGCCAAGTTCTTCACTGTTATAATGGGGATGATGGAGCTCATGGGTTGTTGTGGGTGTCAAATGAATGTTCCTGGGAGGTCTGGCATCACAATGAGTGTTGAATAAAAACAGGTTGTATCCTGGTGCTGCTGGACAGAAGGCAGCATAGCCTGAACATTTCCAGGTTCATTTCCTGAACCTGGAAATGTTCAGGCTGTGTGTGGGTCAGTTTGGAGGCCTGTGATGCCTCCGTGGTGGGCATTGTTAGGAAACCCAAGGTGGCTATTTCCAGGGGTCTCTCACTGGCCTTTCCTCCTCCTTGTGTTTCTGCTGAGCTCTGCATATGAGACCTATGGCCCCTTGATCACTATTGCCACGCAAGGCTGTGGGGAAAAGGGCACCCGGCTAGAGGGACACAACCTGGTTTTCTTTTACTGCCATGATAGGAATTGAGCATTTTTGTTGCTCTTCTTGGTTTTTTTTGTACCAGGCATTGAACTCAGGGGCACTTGACCACTGAGCCATATCCCCAGCCCTATTTTGTGTTTTATGTAAAGACAGGATCGCACTGAGTTGCTTAGCATCTTGCCATTGCTGAAGCTGGCTTTGAACTCACGATTCTCCTGTCTCAGCCTCCCTAAGTGCTGGGATTACAGGCTTGAGCCTTCGCGCCCGGCTGGTTTTTAAATTGCAAAAGAGTAAAATATTTAGTTTGGGTTTTTTACTGTTTGTGAATGTGTGTGTATGTATGTGTGTGTGGCGGGGGCTGCTGGGGATTGGATTCAGGGGCACTCTACCACTGAGCTACATCCGCAGACCTCTTTTTATTTTTTGAGACAGGGTCTTGCTAAATTACCAAGACGGTCTCCAGCTTGTGATCCTTCTGCCATAGCCTCATGAGTAGCTGGAATTTCAGGTGTGAACCACGGGCACCGGATCTGGCAGAGTTTTTTAAATGAGGTTAACAGACAAACAATAACAACAAAAAAACCGAGCTGGACATGGTGGTGCATACCTATAATCCCAGTTACTCTGGGAGGCTAAAGAGGGAGGATCACAAGTTTGAAGTCAATCTTGGCAATTTAGGGAGACCCCATTTCAAAATAAGAAGGTCTGGAGATATAGCTTAGTGGGTTTAATTCCTACCAGTGGGGAAGGAAAAAAACCCACCAAATATCTTGAAGAGTATAGGACACTAAAGCTAAGTTACTTTTTTTTTTTTTTTTTTTGATACCAGAGATTGAATTCAGGGGCACTCGACCACTGAGCCACATCCCCAGCCCTATTTTGTGTTTTATGTAGAGACAGGGTCTCACTGAGTTGCTTAGTGCCTCGCTGTTGCTGAGGCTGGCTTTGAACTCGCGATTCTCCTGTCTCAGCCTCCCAAAGTGCTGGGGTTACAGGCGTGCACCACCGTTCCTGGTGAAGCTAAGTTACTTTGCTTCTCTTGGCCTCAATGTCCTAGTCTGTAAATGAGAGATAATAGTAACACCTTCCTCTAAGAGTTATTGTGGAGATGAAATGGAGGCATAGGAGAAGTGTTTGATGCAAGCTTGGCAGAAAACAAGTACCTGACATATTGTAGCAAGTATCATCATAGCCATTCAACTTCCGGAGTTGACCAAGGGTCTCTTTCCAGAAATATTCCATACTTATAATAAGAAAAACCCTCACACACAGGAACACAGAGAGATATTATGTTTAGTGTCTTCAACTTGCAATTTTCACTTTGTAATCATTGTGGACATGTTTTCAAATTAATGCCTATTTATTCTCCACACTCTTTTTAAATAACTGGGCAGTATTTCATTGACTGGTATACTATAATTTACATGATCACAGGGGAATATTTTGAATATATAATTACATATGTATTCAGAGTTTTTGTACTTGGAAAAGCATGCAAACAACCATCTGAATAATTCAAACACATTTTCTTTCTTTTTTTCAAATACATTTTCAACATTTGCAAATTCTATAAACTTGACCCACATTCTGTACAAACAATGCTGCTGAGAGACAAACTGGAACCCCAAATTAAGAGCACTATGGGCCAAAATGGACATGCCTAATGGGGCAAGGTAAAAACAGTGTAAGTTACTATACTTACTCCAGATTTATTTGAAAGAGAACGGAGAAGCATTAAAGGAAGTGTGATAGTCATTTGTTCAAGCTTTTAACTACAATATAAAAGGACCAGTGGTTTTACTATTTTATTTTCCATTTGGCTTCCCAGCACCTCAAATTCAATCAGTGTCCTGCTGTTCAGAGGTATTTTGAAATGTGCCAAGTCTTAATTGAAGTGGAAGCGCCTGAAACCAGAGTTAATATCAGTAGCAACAGGAAGTCGAATTTATGGAGGTAAACTGTTGCTAGCTCTGCATTTCACTTCTTTCTGGCTCCTGGGGCCAGTTGAAATTCTGAGTGTAGACTAGATGGTTGGGTACTGAACTGGATCCCATAAGACATGCAGCTCTGGTCATTCTGCAGAACTTTAGGATCCCTTGGAATATAAGAAAAGAGTTGTGCTATAGGGGCTGAGGCTGTAGCTCAGTGGTAGAGCGCTTGCCTCGCATGCATGAGGCACTGGGTTCCATCCTCAGCACCACATAAATATAAACAAATAAAGATATAAAAACACAATAGCATTATTAAAAAAAAGAGTTGTGCTACAACAGGGTCCAGGATACCAAGTCAGAGAGCACCTGGCGTGTCTTCCACCACTAATTATGAAACCTAGTGAATACTTCAGATACTCTGCTGAGAGCTAGAGGTACAGAGGACAATTGGATGAGATTGGATCTCTGCCTTCAGTGAGTTTAGATTCTAGTTGGGGGTACTGATGTAAATAAGCAGGTAAACAAAATGGAGCATTTAATTAATATAAATAAAGAAAAAAATGGGGTGATGAATAGAGAATAATGAGGGGAATCCACTGCATTAGTCCATTTTCTGTTGCTCTAACAAAATACTCGAGGCTGGGTACTTTATAGAGAAAAGAGATTTGTTTGACCCACAACTCTGGAGATTCAAGAACATGGCATTGGCATATGCTTGGCTCTGGTGAAGGCTTCATGGTGGAAGTGTGTGCAAGAGGGAGAGTTTACATAGTTAGAAAGCAAGAGACTGGTAAGAGAACAGGCTCACTCTTTTTTCATCACAATCCATTCTTTTGGGAACTAATCCAGTCAGTCCCACAAGACCTGCAATAATCCCTTCACAAAGTGGAGGCCCAGTGACTTAATTACCTTACACTAAGCCCCACCCCTTAAAGGTTCCACCTCCTCAACATGACTACACTGAGGACCAAGGTTCCAGCACACGAGCCTTTGGGGGATACACTCAAGCCATTTCCAAGCTGTAGCATCTGTTTTCATTATGAGGGTAGGACCTGAGCTAAGTGATAGACAAGAAGGGCTCAGCTCCAGGAAGAGCTGAAAAGACCATTTTAGGCAAAAAGAAGAACAAAGGCAAAGCTTATGGTGGGGACGAGCCTTGCATACCTGATGAAATGAAAACACCCATGTGGACCAAAGTGAGGAACAGGAGAAGAATCTAAGCCAATGGGGGCCATATCCTGCAGGATGTACAGACCACCATGAGGAGTTTGGATCTTGTTTTAAATGTAGGCCACAGAAGATTTTTTTTTTTTTTTTTTTTTGGTACCGAGGATTGAACTCAGGGGCACTTGACCACTGAGCCACATCCCCAGCCCTATTTTGTGTTTTATGTAGAGACAGGGTCTCACTGAGTTGCTTAGTGCCTCGCCGTTGTTGAGGCTGGTTTTGAACTCACGATTCTCCTGTCTCAGCCTCCCAAAGTGCTGGGATTACAGGCGTGCCCCACAGCACCCAGATCCCACAAAAGATTTTAAGGAAACAATGCAATAGTGTGATTGCTATCTTTTCAAAATGACCACTCGACTGCTTTGAGCAGAATGCACTAGAGGAGACTAATGAAGGAGGCTGCACTTCCCCTTGCAAGAGATGATGCTGGTGGAGGCAGCAGCCACAGAAGCAGATGTACAGCATGGTTATAGATCCCCTCCAGCGAGTCAGAGCCCACCATAGACTTCAACATAAAGATCTCCAGGGATCCCCAACCGATGTTCAGGTATCTACTGAGTACCTGCCCAGCACAGAGACAAGTGTCTAGTGTAGGAGGCATAGGCCATTAAGACACTTACCTCATGGGGGCAATCAAACACCCCCACATGACAAATTAAATTGTAAGATGCCAGGCTTCAGGCAATGGTGAGTGTGGGCACTCCAGTCAGAAGAAGTAGGGACAGCTTTGTTAGTATGCCATATACCAGCCTTCGGGATCCTAGACACAATTGTGAATGTATACCCTCTCTGCCACCTTTCCTTTCCCCTGCCAGGAATGCAGGCTGATGCCATCTTCCATGCAAACACTCTACCTAGATGCCTTTTGCAGAGTTAGCTACCCACAACAAACATCTGCTTTTTTTGTTTTCCCCAGTAGTGGGGATTAAACACAGGGCCTCATGCATGCTAGGTCGCACTCTACCACTGAGCTACATCCCCAGCCCCCATATCTGCTTTAGTTACTATAACTCAAATGAATTTTGAGTTTTGGGTCTGTGTGGGAGAGATATTTAAGGTCTGGTTTTGACTGATGACCTTGGCTAACAACTCTCTGCTGGTGGTGAACAGAAAAGCCATACACATCACAGGTTTGGGACTAAACAAGTGCTCTGTATGTTCAGAGAAGGCAAACCTCCAAGCAAAAACTGTTGGAGAGAAAGGCCTAGAGCTGAGCTGGACAGCTTTTCAAGGATGGCTTTGAGGATGCATGGCGTCCAACACATGAGAAAGACCCAGGAGGTTTCAGAGGACAGTACTGGCTCAACCTAGATGGAGTGAAAGACTGTGTTCTTCATAATGCCAGCCTGAACATTTGAAATACAAGTGGTAAGAGCCGTTAGTCTGTTAACAGGGCTGTGGTTTCTCTCTGGTTGCTTTTAAGACCTTTTCTTTGTCTCCGTGGTTTGAAATTTCACTATCTGGTGTTGAGTTGTGGATTTCTGCATTTCTTTTTATCTGTCAGACCTACTATATACTGTGATTTCTATTTTCTTGGATCAGTATGTTTTCCATCAATTCATATGTCAAAGCCCTAACCCCAGTGTCTGAGAATGTGACTGTATTTGGAGATACGGTCTTTAAAGAGGTGATTGCCTTAAATGAAGTTAGTAGGATAATGTTTTGGGGGGGATACTGGGATTTAACCCAGGGGAACTTACAACAAAGTTATCACCAGCAATTTAGATCTTTTAATTTGAAGATAGAGTCTCACTAATTTGTTTGATAAATTGCTGAGGCTGACCTTGAGCTTGCCATCCTCCTGTCTCAGCCTCCTGAGTTACTGGTATTATAGGCACACACCACCACACCCTGCAGTAGGGGGAATCTTAATCCAACATAACTAGTGTCCTTGTAAAGATGAGGTTAGGACATAAACACACAGAGAGAAGACCATCTGTAAGCCATGGAGAGACATTTAGGATAAACCAACCCTACTGACACCTTGACCTCAAACTTCTAGCCTCCACCCTGAGATACTTTGTTAGGATGGTACTAGCAACTGAATACACCTATCTCTACAATTTCATGTCTCTCAAATTTTTTAAAATTCCAAGTCCCTTCTGTTAGGTCCAGGATGTCCACTTAGAGGTGGCCAGCCAGATGCTGACATCAGCAGTAGAGGTGCCTCCTGTCAATCAGCGGGCTTTTCCCGACTTATCCTTCTCTTCTTGCCTTAAGCCCTCCCCTTCCTAACCGGGCCTTTTAAAATTTTCTGTACCCCCAAACACATGCACCATTCTCCCGTACACAATCTAATAGACGGGAGAGTTCAGCCGGAGAGCATGTATTTCCAATAAAGCCTTGCCTAGCAGTTTTAATTTGCCTCCTTTTGGTCATCTGACTTTACAAAAGGTGCTGAAACCCAGGAGAGTTTTTTGGATCTCCTCTGCAGGAGTCAAGATCCACCCTCTTCTCCGAACCAGGAGAACTCCTAAGCCGCTCTATTTCCCTTCATCCGGACCGACAGAAGTGAGGTACTTTCCCCCCACCATCTCCCCTGACTTTCTGGCTCCCTCCCGTTCTGGAGATCTATCCATAAGTCACGCACATGCCAGAGACCTCCCCATGTTAAGCCCCCAAGGGCTGAGGAGACGTCCTAGTCCTTGTATGAGCCACCTGACTCCATTTGGCCCCTGGAGGGTTACAGGGACGCCTGAACCCCCCACCCAGCCCTCTGTTCCTCTGGTGAGTGTGATCAGATTCGCGGCCGCCTTTTTCTGTTCTCACCCACCCCCACGGGCGCCAGAAGGTCATGGGAAATACCGAGTCCTCCTGAGACCCCAAAACTCCGTTGGATTGTCTATGTTCCGAGTTTGCCAACTTAGGACTCACTCCAGACCCATGCCGTACATTAGCCTGGCCCCAGTATGACCTAGACTTTGGGTCAAAATGCCCCCCAGAAGGAACTTTTGATTTTGAAATCCTCACTGAATTGGCAGTCTCTGTCGCCAGACGGGAAATGGACATAAATTCCTTTTTGGTCGTCTGGCTTTACACCTTCCCTCCAATTATACTGCCTCTTGTTCTTTCTTGCTGTTCTCTGATGGGCTTCAATATGGATATATGTTAGATTATTTTATACTTTCCCCAGACCTATTTCATTTTTGTCTTCCTCTTTTACTCTGTGTTCATGTTGGGTAATTTCTTCAGATCCACCTTCCAGCTCACACATTTCCTCAATACCTTTTTCAAATTTAGGTTTAGTTTATTACATTTTAAAAACAATTATATATTTTTCATTTTTAAAGTATAAATTCTTTTTTAAAAATCTAGCCTTTATTTCTTGAGAAAAGTCAATTTCTTGGGTTGGCAATGAAACTGACAGGTGAATTCTCATGACAAAGGATAGAAGGTAGAGAAATGCAGACTGTGACTTCAAGCTGCTGAGAGAAAATAAAGAATGAAAGCAAAATTTAAGAATAAGCTTTTTGATTGCCTCATGGTTATTAGCTAGGAATAAAAGAATATTACTTCAAATCAAATATTGTGGAAGTGAGAGGGTTGGTTTTATAACACTATAGTAACGGTCGATGCAACGCTCCAGCAAGAAGACTCATAAAAACTAAAACCATCAGTGGAAGAATGTTGGATAAAAGGCTTTTAAATGGATTTGAATGATTACCTCAGAGGTCACTTATTAATTGCAGAGGGTAAAAGATATCTTTCTAAAAAAGAAATCCAAACAACATTATTATTTTAACCTAGTGATCAATCTGAACAACCCCAACAATGGGACAATCCAATACCAAGTCTCTTCTGATGTGACATGTCAATGATACAACATCCCCTATACATTAGTCATATCAAAAATATTTAACCTGAATATAATTGTGAGGAGACAATAAAACAAATCCAAATTGAGGGCCTGAACTTTTAAAAAGTGTTCATGTGAAAGGATAAATACAATTGTAATAAATTTGTGTTTTGTTATTTTTCAAAGGGTGCCAGACCAATCATCACCAGATGCCAAATAACCAAAGAAACTTTTTAGGAAGATTCCACATGAAAAACAATTGAGTTGCCCTATGTGTGCCACTCAGGACAGAGACCCTTTTTAAAATTAGTAATTTTTTGAGTAGAACCACAAGGTGCATATGAATCAGAGTCCCTGTAAAACTAAAAGCAACTTCCTGAACAGTGCTTGTTTAAGTCAGTTTTTGCATCATTGTGACCAAAATACCCGATAAGAACAACTTAGAAAAGGAAAAGTTTATTTTGGGGCTCATGGTTTCAGAGGTTTTAGCCCAGACAACTGGCTGACTCCATTGATCTGGCCCAAGATGGGGCAGCACAGCGTGGTGGAGGAAAGCTGCTCAGCTCACCCAGCTCAGAGGGGTCAGGAAAGGAGTGGTGTGCCCTCAGGGAATATGCACCTTTCAGAGCACTGACCCGGCCACCTCCTCTAGCTATGCCCCATCTGCCTACAATTACCACCTAGTCATTCAAATTAGGATGGGCTGATAAGGTTATAGCTCTCACAATTCAATCGCTTTACCTCTGAACTTTCCTGCATTGACACAAGTCACTTTGGGGTGAGCTTTGGGGGGGGGGCATCTCACATTCAAACCATAATGGTGCTTTTCTGCATTCCAAATTTCCTCACTCTGAGAATGAAAACCCAGAAAGCACCCCCAGGTCCTGTAGCACCAAGGAAGCTGAACCTGACATGTTCTCTGGCTACCACAGCCTTGCTAAAGCTACATATGTATATCACCTGGCTCTGGTTTCTACAAATGCAGTGGAGAAACAACCTAGCTGCTTCTCACCAGTTTGATCAAACTGCACAAAGTTCATTTTTCCTTTTCATATCCCTTGCATGTTGTGGGAGCAGGGTGCTGAGTCCTGGCCAGCCTGGATCCTGGCTTGGGAACTGGTAATGTGTGGAGATACAAATCCAGGTGTGGGTGATACATATATTCTTAAGTTGAGTGTAGTGTTCCTAGGTATCCATTTTATTATTTTTGACATATATATATTCTTTAGTATGAGTTATATGTTACAGACTCTAAAATGCATTTTGGCTAGGGGAATCAGAAATGTCCAAATTCTACCTTGGGTCTATCAATTCTTCCTGGACCTAGATTCAAAGCAGGTATGAGGTAGGAATTGGGAATAAAGAGACACTGAATCTTAGAGGGGGTGCCCATGAACCACTGAAATGCAGAAAGCACTCATGGGCAACTGCAACTCCTGAGCGACATGCCCTTGTCTGCAAAAGCAACATGAAGGCAAGGTGAGAATGCAGAGAAACTGACCTGACATTGTATAATCCACACTGGCTCCGCCTCAAGTCCAGCCCCTGGCAACCATCCCTCTATAAATATTAAGCCCACCCACCAATGGGTTGCTAGCTCCCCCTCTGGAGATGGCCCATGTGCTCTCTTGAATGAGTATTCCTTGCTTTTACCCCAAAGGCGTTCTTCAGATTGCCCCCATTATCCCTTGAATATGTGTCTACTTTCCTAAATAACCCTCTGTCTGTGCCTTTGATTGGCATGTGCCAAAATGCTTTTCCTTCACATAAGCCAAGAACCCCAGTGATTCTGAGTCAAGTTCCCACTTCTCTCCTCGAACTTCTCGGATACTTCTTCAGAAACATCACTTCTCCTGTGACAGGTATAGGTACAAAGGAGGTAATTGTGATAGGAGATAGACAGATGTGAGTGGTGGGAACATGAGTGTAAGGGAATAATTCCAAAAAATGGGCCCACTGTGCTGACCCCCACATGCTTTCTTTTCCAAGACGGAATTTACCTGCAGCACTGCCTGGCTTAAGTGGACAGGCTTCCTCTGCAAACAGCCTGTCATCTGCAGGAGAAATGCAGGCTCAAAACAATGTCAATAAGAGGAATCCAAGTTACCTGAAGGGACAGATTTTTGTGACCCTTCTCACAGACCAGATCCTGAAACTCAAAGAGATAAGGATAATTCTTTCTAGCCACAAAATCTGCAAGAATTTATGGTTAAGAATACAATTAGGGGCGGGGATTGTAGCTCAGCGGTAGAGCGCTTGCCTTGCATGCGTGAGGCCCTGGGTTAGATCCTCAGCACCACGTACAAAGCAATAAAATAAAGACATTGTGTCCATCTACAACTAAAAAAATATT
>PVHX01008239.1:0-40929 GCA_004024805.1 Geosciurus inauris | reverse complement strand
AAAGAATACAATTAGAGGGCTGGGGTTATGGCGCAGTGGTAGCGTGCTCGCCTAGCACACATGAGGCACTGGGTTCAATCCTCAGCACCACATAAAAATAAAATAAAGATATTCTACCCACCTACAACTAAAAAATAAATATTTTTTTTAAAAAAAGAATACAATTAGAGCCAGGTGCAGTGGCGCAAGCCTGTAATCCCAGTAATTAGGGAGGCTGAGACAGGAGAATCGCGAGTTCAAAGCCAGCCTCAGCAATGGCGAGGCACTAAGCAACCCAGTGAGATCCTGTCTCTACATAAAACACAAAATAGGGCTGGGGATGTGGCTCAGTGGTCGAGTGCCCCTGAGTTCAATCTCCAGTACCAAAAAAAAAAAAAGAATACAATTAGAACCAGTTAGCCTGGGCCTGTAGAGAGCTGTCTGTGGACCGTGTGTGAACCACCATGCAAGAGTCCCACACAGCACTAACTTTAGGGCTGACCTGCTGTAGCTGCAGCCCCTCTGAGATGGGTGTGACCTGCCAAGATGTCAATCAACCTGCTGACTGCAAGACTCCGCCTTCTTCTTACCTTGGGAAAGAATGTTGCAGGGAAGGTCTTTGATGTCCCCTGATAGGAATAAAGCACATGCCAAAGCACATGTGGGAGCCGGGCGCGGTGGCGCAAGCCTGTAATCCCAGCACTTTGGGAGGCTGAGACAGGAGAATCGCGAGTTCAAAGCCAGCCTCAGCAATGGCAAGGTGCTAAGCAACTCAGTGAGACCCTGTCTCCACATAAAAAACACAAAATAGGGCTGGGGATGTGGCTCAGTGGTCGAGTGCCCCTGAGTTCAATCCCTTGTACCAAATTAAAAAAAAAAAGCACACTCAGGGGCCATTTTGTCTTGTGTCCATTTGCCTTTTTGCCATCTGCCAGATCACCTGGCTGTGGGCCCGTCCTGCCCCCCGTTTTAAAACTATTTTCTGTTTTGAGGTTTTTTCATCACCTTACTTCTTTTAGTCAGTCGTTTACTGGTCAGGGACTAATGTCTCTATCATCCATGCAGGACGTGGAATCGACATGGGCCAAAGTGACCTAGAGTTGTCATGGCAGTGGAGAATTGAAAGTCTGATCTCATCCTGCTGTTAGTCAAAAGTCAAAAGGTGAACCTGGGAGGGACTTTCTGGAAATTTCTCTGGGATCCCCAATAAAACTAGAGTACATGAGAGACATGCTGTGCCTCTCCTCTCAGAGAGGACTGTCTCCCTTGAGAGTGTCCCCTTTCCGTTTTCCTATCCCTTCAAGAAACTCATGCTTGTTATCCTGAGTGACATGTCTGAAATCTTTCTGACTCAATAGCAAGAATCAAAGTTTGAAAGGGGGAGCTGGGCGAGGTGGCACAGGCCTGTAATCCCAGCACTTAGAGAGGCTGGACAGGAGAATCGCGAGTTCAAAGCCGGCCTCAGCAATGGCGAGGCACTAAGCAACTCAGCAAGACCCTATCTCTACATAAAACACAAACAGGGCTGGGGATGCGGCTCAGTGGTCAGGTGCTCCGAGTTCAATCCTGGTACCCCCCCCAAAAGTTTGAAGCGGAGGTCTTCATGCTGCCTCAGCTTCCGGAAGTCCCCAGCCCTGTAACAAATGGAAAATCAGGAAGTGACTGAAGATTCCCTCCAAACCCTTGTGAAGAGAGATTGGAGAAGGTAGATTGGTCCAGTGGGTGTTCTTATTACCTAAGTTGGGCTGCCAGGCCTGAGGAGGTTCAGCATCTAGTGTTTACTGTCCTGGTTCTCAGACTTGGGTTCTGATTTTGCCACCATGATGGGGAGAAAATGTCCACTTCACACAGACCTGACATCCTTAATGAGAATGTCCACAGAGTAAGAACATGATAGCCTCTAAAGACTGGGGAAGTAGCTCAGTGGTGGAGTGCTTGCCTAGCATGCGGGAGTCCCTGGTTCCATCTCCAGTACCTGCTCCCCAACAAGAGAGCACCTAGAGCCAAGTGCAGAGCTAGTGCAGGTCTGAGAGAGGAAGGGAAGGGGAAAGGCAGGATGATCCATCATTCTCCAGAGAGAATAGGCCTGCCCTCTAATATTCCTGCCAGGCGGCAAGGAGTTTGGAAGGAGAACCACACCTACGTCCCAGGTCCCCTTTACACAGTAATTCTCTCCCCTGGCAAATGTGCGCCACTCCAGAGAAAGTCCCATTCACCATGGGATGAAATTAGGTATAGAATGGAAGGGGAAAGGAAGGCATCCTGAATTCCTTCTGAGGGACAACCTGCTCCCAAGAGGTGGGTCCAGTTTATTTTAAAATTAAATTAGTACATTTTCTGGAGCTTAATCCACAATTACCTGGCTTCTTGTACCTTCCTTAAAGGAAGCTGCTATTTCCTAGGACGACATATTTCCCCAAACCTTTCCACCATCCACCATGGTGGATATTCCTTGTTCTTATTCCCTGCTGGGTCAGTGGAAGGTGGCTAGCTCCTTAGGGACACAGCTCCCCCTGCTGGTTCATGAGCAGGAGCCTTCAGGATGTGGGACAGGCCCTTCCTATGGTGATACCAACTTCAAATAACTGTCATTATAATAATCTGCCACAGACTATCAGTTGCTATAGATTAATAGTGTTAATATGAAATATGGCAAGGGCTTTGGAGTCCACTGAGGTCCCCATAGACCTTTGACACACTTAGTTTCTGTTTTATCTTTGCCTGTCTGTCCTACAGGCAAAGCAGTTTCTTGGCCTTGTCCAGGGTGTTGTGGAGGGGAAAACAGGAGGGCACAGATATCAGGAGGCATGATTCATTGGAGGTTAATGGCATGACCAACCATCCTAACAAAGTTGAGCAGAGAGGGCTCCTGGGACTGAGGCTACCTTGGGAACTTGGAGGAGAGTTTTCATGGAGCTGGAGTTGGGACATTTAAGGATGGGCTGTGCTGGGAATGTGGAAGTTGGAAATTGGAGCCATTTGATGCCTAGGATTGGCAAGCAAATAGGGACAAACAAGCCCCTTCTTTCCTCTTGCTGCCTTCCAAACACCCTCTGGTGGCCCTGTATTAGCAGAATGTATTAGGATGCCTGTCAACAAAGGGATGTAGTTTGCAGACTTCTAGCCCCAGGCCACAGAGTACAGTAGAGAATGGCAGGAACTGAAACAAACCTTCAAATTGTAAATGGTTGTTGTGAAGACTGGAATTATTTGTACAGTTCTTAGCCCAATGAAATGTCAAGTAAGGACAATTGTTTATTATTATTAAAAAGCTAACTTGTGATCTTAAGCACAATCTTACTGAACTCTCACTAGGTAGGTACCATGAGGTGGGATAAAATCTGGAGATAACTGAGGTTTTCCCTAACCCAACAGGGGTGGCCCTCTTTATCTGTAGGTTGTATATCTGATGATTCAAACACTGGTTGAAAACTTTGGCAAAAAACTGTACTGAGAGCTGACGCAGTGGCACACACCTGTAATCCCAGCACTTGTGGAGGCTGAGACAGGAGAATTGTGAGTTCAAAGCCAGCCTCAGCAACAGCGAGGAGCTAAGCAACTCAGTGAGACCCTGTCTGTACATCAAACACAAAATAGGCTGGGGATGTAGCTCAGTGGTTGAGTACCCCTGAGTTCAATCCCCAGTACCAAACACACACACACATACACACTGTACTGAGCCAGGTGTGGTGGTGCATGCCTATAATCCCAATGGCTCAGGAGGCTGAGGCAGGAGGATCACCAGTTCAAAGCCAGCCGCAGCAACTTAGTGAGATTCTGCCTCTAAATAAAATATAAAAATGGCTGGGGATATGGCTCAGTGGTTAACCACCCTTGAGTTCAATCCCTGGCACCAAAAATACAAAAAGCAAACAAACAAACAAAAAATTGTGCTGAACATGTACAGACTATTTTCTGTTATCATTCCCTAAACAACACAGTGTAACAACGATTTGCATAGCATTTACATTGTACTGGATATTGCAAATGATCTGAAGATGACTTAAGATATACGTGAGGGGCTGGGGTTGTAGCTAAGTGGCAGAATGCTTGCCTAGCATGCATGAGGCACTGGGTTCGATCCTCAGCACCACATAAAAATAAACAAATAAAATAAAGGCATGTTGCCTATCTATAACTACAAAAAAAAATTAAAAAAAAAAAGATATACATGAGGATATGCATGGGTTTTATGTAAATACTATGCCATCTTACATAAGGGACTTGAGCATCCTTGGAGTGTGTATATAGCATTATACATTTTTAAATTCATAATCCTCTTCATCCACAGTTTTGCTTTCTGTAGTTTTAGTCACAGTCAACCCTGGTCTGAAAATCTTAAACGGAAATTTCCAGAAATAAACAACTTATAAATTTTAAATTGCTTGCCATTCTATACAGACACGTGAAGGGCCCTGAAAAGCTGTCCCTTTGCAAAAAGAAATTTATGTCTACATTGGTAAAGTAAACAGCAGATGCAAACAGAGGCTTTTCTGATTACTACCTCCCACCGGCCCAATCTGCTTAGGAAAGACCTCGGACATGAAGGGATTGGGGTCTGACACCTGGCCCAGGCAGAGATTAACACAGGTGGTTATCTGATGGTTGCTACCTGGAAGACTTTATCTGCAGAGTAAGACAACCTTTCTCTGAGGTCCAGTTTCCTTCCCTCACTCTTTCATTACTTGCTTTAAGACCAGTCACAAGAAGCTCAAAACCTCTATACTATATAAATTCCAACCACCTGGCACTCCTTTGAGTTTTCTATTTTGCATGACTCTCATATTTATGCAAATTAATTTATTATTCTTGTCTTTTGTCAACTGTCTTCCATGACCCGTTATGATGTGTGGGAAGGGACCCTGTTCCCTTCACCTTATACCCTCTTCCCCACCAGGATCATAGTTTCCCTCATTATTACCATTTTATATTAATGTGGAACATTTGTTACAATTGATGAACCAATACTGATACATTAGATCTTTGCTTACATTAGGATCCACACTTTTTGTTGTGCAGTTTTATGGGTTTTGACAGCATATATCTGCCACATAGATCACTCAGAAATTTTACCACCTTAAAAATGTAGTTATCTTCCCTGCTCCCCCTAAATCATTGGCACCGAATACCTTTCTCAGAAGGTCACATAATTAGAATACAGTATGTGGTCTTTTCAGGTTGGCTTTTTCCCCCCACTTAATATGCATTTAAGATTCCTCCATGTCTTTTTGTGGTTCAATGGCTTATTTCTTGTTATTACTGAATAATGTTCCACTGTATGGATGTACCACATTGTCTCAGAGTTCATCCATTCATTTATTCAAGGATATTTTGGTTGCTTCCAACTTTGGGTAATTCCAAATAAAGCTACTACAAACATTTGTGTGCAGGATTTTATGTGGACATGTTTTCTACTCTGTTATGGTTTGGATGTGGTTGAGAGTATCCCCCAAAAGGTTCATGTGCCTGAAGGCTGGTCCTCAACATGGTGATCTTGAAAGGTGGTGGAACCTTTAAGAAGTGGGACCTACTGGAAGGTGTTTAGGTTATTAGAGGCACTGCTCTTGGAAACAATTATTGCAGTACTCATGGGTTCCTACGTAGTTTCTATGAGAGTAGATTGTTCTAAAAAGAGTGAACCTGGCCTCTGACTTCCTGTCTTACCATGTGATTATTCACTCTCCTATGTGCTTCCATTGTGATCTAATTTGCCATGTTGTGGTATAGCCACCAGGGACCCATCAGAGGCCAGACAAGGCCACCCTATCTTGGACTTTCAGCTTCCAAATGGTAAGCTAAATCAACCTCTTTTCTTTATAAGTACCCAGTGTCAGGTATTTTGTTATAGCAACAGAGATAAACTCATTTGATAAATACTTCAGAGTTACATTTAGTTTTGTAAGAAAATATCAAACTTTCAAAGTGGCTCCCACCCACATGAACGAGAATTCCTACTGCTTTAAGTCCTCACCAGCATCTGGTATCGTCAGTGTTTTGGACTTTTAGCCATTCTAATAGGTGTGTAGTGGGCATATTATTTTTATTGTTTAAAATGATTTAGGGGCTGGGATTGTGGTGCAGTGGTAGCGTGCTCGCCTAGCATGCATGAAGCACTGGGTTCGATCCTCAGCACCACATAAAAATCAAATAAAGATATTCTGTCCACCTACAACTAAAAAAATTTTAAAAAATGATTTAAATATATACATGTGGGGCTGGGGCTGTAGCTCAGTGGTAGAGTGCTTGCCTAGCATGTGTGAGGCACTGGGTTCAATCCTCAGCACCACATATAAATAAAATAAAGGTATAAAAATACAATATTAAAAAAACATGTGTACACACACTTTTTAAAGGCATATATATATATATAAACATAATTCTGTAAAGAGAAAGCAAGAAATAGTAAAGACAGGATGAAGACCCAGGCACAGTGGTACACACCTATAATTCCAATAATTCAGGATACTGAGACAGGAGGATTTCAAGTTCAAGGGCAGCCTCAAAAATTATTAAAAAAAAAAAAAAAAAAAAAAAAGGCTGGGGATGTAGCTCAGTGGTAGAGTGCCTATGGGTGCAATTCCCAGTAGTGCGATAAATAAGAAAGAAACAAGTATGCAGGATGATGGTTACCCCAGATGAGGGGGATACATTAGTACTGTGTGTGACACATACCATACCATACATTTATATGTAAATTGCTGTCATAACTTTTTAAGGATTTGCAGCTATTACATTAAGTTCCTAAATTAACGAGTGAGGTAAACTGATAATGACACACCGAAGATGTCTGTGTTCTAATCCCCGGAACATGTGAATGTTTTATTTTTGTTTGTTTTGCACTGAGGATTGAACCCAGAGATGCTTTATCACTGAGCTACATCCCCAGCCTTTTTTATTTTGAGGCAGGGTCTTGCTAAGTTGGTTGGGGGGTCTCATTAAATTGCTGAGTCTTGTGCTGGACAATTAGCTTAGTGATATGGCACTTGCCTAGCATGTGCAAGGCCCTGGATTTGGTCCTCAGCACCACAAAATGTATAAATAGACATATAAATAAAAGATAACATTAAAAAAAAAAAGTTGCCAGGCGCAGTAGCGCATGCCTGTAATCCCAGCAGCTTGGGACGTTGAGATAGGAGGATCGAGAGTTGAAAGCCAGCCTCAGCAATTTAGCAAGGCACTGAACAACTCAGTGAGATCCTGTCTCTAAATAAAATACAAAACAGGGCTGGAGATGCGGCTCAGTGGTTGAGGGGCCCTGAGTTCAATCCCCAGTATGCCATTCCTGTGGGGGCGGGGTTTGCTGAAGCTGGCCTCAAACTTGTGATTCTCCTGCTCAGTCTCCTGAGTCACTGGGATCACAGATGTGTGCCACTGCTCCCAGCTGAATGTTTTGTATATAAAAGGGGACTTTGCAGATGTGATTGAGGACCATCAGATGGAGAGATTATCCTTGTCCAAAGTAATCACCTAAGATCACTGTAAGAAAGGGAGGCAGAAGGATCAGCCAGAAAGAGGCCATTGAAGGAGAGAAGATATGTTACAGTTTTTGAAGATGGAGAAAGGGGCTAAGAGTCAAAGAATTAGTCAGCGTTTAGAAACTGGAAAAGACAAACCAGCCCTGTCAACATTTTGATTTTAATCCAAAGAAACTGAACTTGGATTTCTAGCCTCCAGAATTCAGATAATAAACTTATTTATTATCTGATAATAAATTCATGTTGTTTCAAGTCTCTAAATTTGCACTGATTTGTAACAGTGGCAACAGAAAACTAATACACTGGGCTAGGCACTGGTCAATGAATTGAATTATGATTAATCCAATTCTGTACCTAGGTCCAAGTTAAAAAATAAATAACTTCAACTTTTGAATGGTTCTTCACTACTTGGAAGATAAAGCTCCAACTCCTCAGCATGGTATAGATCTTTGACAACATGGTTCTACAGATCCATGCCTAAATCTTTAGCTCTAAAGACCAATTTCATATTGCTGCCAACACTCCCACCCCCTAGACCCAGACATTTTAGCCATAGATGCTGACCTCTGAGAACCCTTTAGCTATTCCCATTGACTCTTACAGGGCTCGACTCCTCTGTCAACGGTTCTATGAAGTCCTCCAGGTTAAAATCTCCCTCCCCTAGCCGGGCGCCATAGCGCACGCCTATAATCCCAGCACTTGGGGGACGGGGAGGGGGCTGAGACAGGAGAATCGCGAGTTCAAAGCCAGCCTCAGCAATGGCGAGACGCTAAGCAACTCAGTGAGACCCTGTCTCTACATAAAACACAAAATAGGGCTGGGGATGTGGCTCAGTGGTTGAGTACCCCTGAGTTCAATCCCAAGTACCAAAACAAACAAACAAAAAACCCAAAAAATAAAATAAAATCTCCCTCCCCACCAATTGACAGTACCATGCGTTGCTGCACGGCTGGTTGTGCCTACAAGATTAGGATCCGATGGTACTTGCAGCAGTCTTGGGCAGAGGTCCTCAGAAGCAACTCCGTTAACTGGGAACGTTCAGGTCAGGCAATAGACTGCAAGGCCTTTCTTCACCACCACCCTTCACTAATCCACAGGAGTGGGCTTTTTCTTGTTGGTGCTGAGGGGGGGAAAGCATACAGGGAACTCGTGCGCGTGTGTGTCAGGGCTGCAGAGCTAGTTTGAACGTGGCTTTCCACTTCTTCATGCAAGACTTCCTTTCCCACGTGGGTGTGTCTGCAAATCTATGCATTTCTGTTAAAGGACTTTCACTTCAGCAATTAAATAAGGGAGTAGGAGAGCAAGTCATTTAAATGGACGGTTGCTCTTCTCATCCCCGAATCCGATGAGCTATGGAAGGTAGGGGGCCCTCTGAAACATAAAGCAACCTACCCAACTATCTAGGCTAAGAATTCCTATTTGCGGGAAAAGGCGCCCCACAGACGCGACCGGCCCCTGGGGAGCCCGCGGTCCGCCGAGCCCCGCCGGGTCCCCGCCAGGCCGGCCTCTCTCGGGCCAGGCGCGAGTTGGCAGTTGATGACCGCGGGCCAGCCGTTCTGCTTGCCAGAGGAGGGCCGGCAGGGCCTGCCGGCTCCGACACCACGCGGAGCCAGCGCACCGCCTGAGCCACAGTTGAAGAAACCGCCCTCGGCCAGGACGGAGGCGGAGCCGACGCTCACGCCGGGCCAACAGATGGGCCCTAAGATGCCTGGAGCGGTCTTGAAGCCGCCCCCGGCGCGAGGCACGCTGGGACTTGTAGTTCACTTCCCGGACAGCACCTCTCCCACTCGGCCGGCCCGCCTTTTACCGTCGCTTGTTCTCTTCCCTCCCCTCCCGGCACGCCGACTTCCTGGTGGCCGCACGCCCTCACGTACGACTACACTACCCAGAAGTCTCTCCTGCGCGTCCCGGTGCGGCGCGGGGTCTCCTTCGGACTACAGTTCCCAGAAGTCTCCTGGAAAGTGCTTCCCTCGTTCCTTCCCAGGACCGCGATTCCCAGAGACTTCACTTCACGGCGTTTCTCTTTTTGCCCGATCTCTGCTGGAGCTGGCTGGGGTTCGGTCGGACGGCTAGCAGACAGACCCTCGGCGACGACGGGGTCCGTCGTGACCGGGCACAGGGCTTGCTCCACGGCCTGGCTTTCTGCCCCCTCAGCTCTCCCGGGGCAGGCCGTCGCGGCTGGCCTGAGCGGTGACCTGGCGGGCTGCGCCTGCGCCCTGCCCCGTTTCCTGCCTGGCTGGTGGCGGCGGCCATTTTGTTCATCCTCCTCCTCCTCCTGCTCCTCCTGGTTGGAGCGCAGTGTCCGGAGCGGGCTGGGGGGAGAAAGCCCGAGAGCAGGGTTCGGTGCCTTTTCCTCTGTCCCCAGCCGGTGCCCGGAGCCCCCCTCCCCTTCCTCCCCACCCCCTCCCCTCCCCAGCCCTGCCCTCCCCCTTGTCCCGGGATCGCTCCGTCGCACCCACCATGATGGAAGACGACGGACAGCCCCGGACTCTGTGAGTACCCGAGACCGGGGGTGCCGGGAGCCAAGAGGCCCGGGCACCGCGGGACGCTAAGGGAGGGAGCAGGAGACAAGGGGCCGAAGCCGGGACTCTCGGCGGCTCCCTGGCCGGGGCGGCGTGGACGCGAAGTGCATTCCTCATCTGTCCCCTTTTCCTAGGGAAGGAAGCCCTCCCTTCCCCCAAACATAGTCACTTCCTGGGGTCTGAGGCTTGTCCCGACCTTTTCCTCTCGCGCCCTTCTTCGCGCACCTTTCCTAGGCCTAGCTTCTGCACCCGCTGAGGCTGTCAGGCCCGGGGGAGCTTCTGCTCTCCCTGTGCTTGGGGGCCCTGGGCTGGGCTGGGAGCTGCCGGTCCCCACGGGGGCTGGGCCTGGTGGGGGTGGGACTGGGGGTGGGACCATCGCTGCATCCCTTGCGGGCGGGGAGGAATTATTAGCATTCATGCCCTCCGTGTCCGCAGCTTGAGTCGCTCCTGGCTCTTTTCTGAGCTCTTGGAGGGAGCCAGACACTACTCTTCAGCCAGTGGAGCCCCTTTTCTCTTTCTGCCCCACGTGCCCCCGCCCACGCTGTCAGAAGCACCCGCCCAGCGCCCGCTACTTTTGAAGTGCCGGAGGAATGCCTCTTGCCGCCTGAGCATCGCTCCCTCCTCGGAGAGCGAAGTTTACTTTGAGCGCGCCCTACGCCAAACTGACAACCAGTTGTTACACTCCTTTCGCTGTTTGGTGTTGTCGCTTCCTAATCTGTGTGTCGAGACCATCAGAATCAGATGAAATAATATCTTCATTCGCTGTACGATGCGCGTTTTGAGGGCGCTTCTTTGGTCTTGCTGTTGCATTTTGCTCAAAGCCCAATCTAATGAATGAATTTCATCTTCCAACCACCTAATTCGAGTTTCCTTCCTTTTCCAAGGAAGAGTGATGACTCAGCAATTACATTTCTTTCCGGGGAGTGTGGCACTCTTTTTCTTCTCTTGCATCTTTTTTTATTTTTGATTTTCTAGTCAGTTATTTCTAATTCAGTGTTTAAATTGAGCACCTTTGTCATTCCCAACCTCTGAGGCCCAGTTCTCCTACCTTGAGTTACAAGGAGTCAGATCTCTGCTTGTTTCCCTTGCCCCTGCCTGGTATTGATATGATCAGAGTTCACTTGGCTGGGTTATCTATTGGGAAAAGTACTTTTTGGGGAATAGATGAAGGTGGATGGGCACTCAGGAAGTTTGACTCGCTTCTCAGAACTTCACTCCTACCAAAGTACACTCCATAAAAAAGGTAGACTTCTGTGTTCAATCTTGATATAGTTTGTTTTCCCGCTTTGTTTTTGTTGTTGTTGTTGTTCCTATTTCTTTTAATGTCTTACTCTGAAGTACTAGTCATCCTGTTTTGGGAACTTAAGGCCAATTTAAGCACTTCTAATGCCCGAATGAAAAGCTTTCTTAATAGAATTTTTTGTGTGTGTTCTGTGTTGTCTTCCATTTTTGCCTAAGCTTCCCAGAAAAGAGAACTGGGACAAACTTGAAATTTGTCCTCAACATCTGTTGAACCCAAAGCTTGGTAGTTAGCATCTGGGAAAGTTAAATTTAGAGCCTAGCTGTCGTGTGTTTAAGGTAGATAACAGTTACATTGTATCTAAAATATCTGAAATGTCATCCTCGCATCATAATAACTGTTGAATAATTGGTAATTCCTTATGGTTAATGTCTCATTTAAATGTATCATTTGTTCCTTAGAAGAGGAATTCCTGGTTTTGTCCTGCTAAATAATGTGCTTTTTCAGTATCTTTCATTCATATAGTTATCTTTGCATCTGCCTTGTTTTCATTCCTATTATACCTTCTCCAGTAGACTACTGAGGTAATTCTTTGTTACTTATTTCCTACCACTACCTTTTCCAGTCTCTTGTCCTTTCTCTGAAACACACTTAAGTTGTCTGTTTATTACATTTATCTAAAAGTGTGACATGTATACATAGGAGTAAATAAAAATCTTAAGCTCTGTTATTTCTCTACGTAGTATATATTTACTACTCTTTATTCTTCCTTTTTCTTTTCCCACTCTCTTCCATGGGAAAGTTTTTGTTGTTTTTTAAGACAAGGATTGCTACATCTTCCTAGGTCTTACCCCTCAAGCACTTAGTTCACTGCTGGGAAGAGAAGAGGTACTTAATAAACATTTTACATTAAATTAGTTTTAAGTCCTTTTTTAGTAGTCCCGATTGATTTAAATTACAGGCAAACATTGTCATACCTTGTACAGTTAAAAGCAGATGTTTCACAATTCAAACTTTTGCCAGCATTTAATAAAAATGATGCATAATAGTTTTAAAAAGTATACGTTTTATGTATTTCTCCTCAGAGGGCTCTTTTAGATACGAGTAATGTAATGGGAACTATACATGATTTTAGAGGTTGTTATCTAGTAAGGTTTGGTTTCTTAGTTTATGGAGATCCTATGTTTTGCCTTGTGACCTATGGATGAGCTTTTCAAGTGGCTAGTATGTTTTTAAAGAATGTACTCTTAATAAAACTTATCTTAACCTGTTTTCCTTAAAATGCCTGTGTGTTACTAGTGAGGTTTTTTTCCTGCAGACACACACAAGCTAAGACATATGGTTCTATCTTCAGAAAACAATATGGTGTTTATAGCCTAGGTAGGTCTTTAAATATTCATTACCTAACAGTATTACTAATTTATTTGATGGTATTTAAATGGTATAGAATTGCTTTGATGATGAGCTTAAAGTTCTGTTTGTCATATAGTTGCTTTAAAGGACTGTTTTTTGATGTTTTTCATTCTCATTTGACATTTATTTTGGGTATTATGTATTGGATAACTTGTGATCTTAAAAAATAAACAAGATCATGCTGTGCAATACTGGTGTTTGAAAGTGGACAAGCCTTTTAGGACACACGTTTCAGGCTTGTATGTATTTTTATGGTGCTGTGATTTGATCCATGGTATACCTGAAACTACAGTATGACACTAAATTACATTAGTGTTCCATTATAGTTTATTTTACTCAGCTACTTGATGTACCAAAATCAATAGGAATTGTGGATCTGGGATAATAATAATCATGTTATGTAATGCCATCCTTTGAGGCTATTGGTTCTTCATGATACTCAGGAAATCTATGATTTAGAGTATAATGTGAACATCTAAAACACAACAAAAGAAAATGCTATAAAATCTAGTTATAAAATTGAGTAGCTATACCATGGATTTGGCTAAATTGTGGCTGTAATCAAGCCCTTCATTCAGTTTAATCATAGTCTTTTGTGTGCGTGCGTGCGTGTGTGTGTGTGTGTGTGTGTGTGTGTGTATTCCTTATAGATAGATGGTCAATTCAACAGTACCACCTACACCTTTCCTCCTTACCTCCTTCTAAAAAATACTGACAAATTGAACAAATTGAACATTTATTAGCGGTCTATTAAAGGATATTGTTGCAAAATCTCTTGTATAGGAACTAGTCAAGAACAAAAGCAAAAATGTTACTTTTATGGAAATATGACAGTAGTATTTTGTGTAAAACTGATGGTAATTTTAGCCTTGGTAGGGCTACTCTCTTCAGACAGCACATTCAGTGTTGAAAAACTGTCATTAGTCTTTTGCAAAGCATGATGTTCTTAACTTAAAATTCTGCCCAGTTGGATATAGGAAGTAGTTTGGCAATGTGAACTTCTGCCTACTGTGAAACTGATAAGTCTCTAGTCTCAAATTGGATTTTAACCCTAATGTTAGGGATAAAGGTATCATTTTCAGGTTTTAATACTTCACTTCCTGTTCTTAGAAGACTAGAGTGTAAGGTATGCCTTTTATTTTTTTTCATTGAGTGTAAAAACCATTTTGGAATTTCTTAAGTGTTCTCTCTTTTGAATTGACCTCTCACTATAAGAACTCAAATGATTTGTCTTTTTTGTTGTTGTTGTTATTTTGTATAGGTTCTTCAAATAGAAATTAATATATTTAAAAACTTGAAATTTTAGAATATGTTGACTACTTCATAATCACAGCAGAAAGAAAGTGAAGTGTAGAGGCTGTCATTTGAAAAGAAAAAAAATTCAATAAACTACCAAAAGATGATGCTTACTAGGTCAACAATTAAAACTTGTTCTTTTTTTATTCATATTTATTTCAGGACAGATTATTTTATGATAATGTAAAGGTATTTAAGCAGTATAGTACAGTATTTTTAAAGGTATAAACTGTGCCTCTATTTAGTATTATGCATGAAGGCATGTGTAAATGCATGAATTACAGAATTTGGGTAAAAGAAAAGGCAGTCTGACACTTGGGTAAAATTTAGGGGAAATTATATAGTGCATTATATTCTTTTTATTCTGGTAAATTAAGATGTTCTATATGTTGTTATGGAAGGCCTTTTATGTTAGCTTTTGAAATTTAATTTTCTGCTTTACTATTCAACTCTGAGTGGAGATAATTTAAAAATAGGAAACCTTAAAACTGGATTTTTCAAAAGTGTTTTCTGGCATCCTAAACTTAGGTGTTAGCATTTTGATCTTTGACATCAGTACTAGAAATGCACATTAATTAATGTTCATACAGTTTTTCCTGAAAAATGGATGTTTAAACAGTAATGTGAATTAAAAATTATATCAATCATTTAAAATTTGTTGTATTAAAATAATTGTATTTTAATTTTGTAGGTACCTTAAATGTGTGCAAATCAGTCATACCCATTCTTTTTTCTTTTCTATTTTCCCCCTTTTGCTGCTGGGGATGTAACCCAGGGGTGCTTTACCACTGAATCCCATCCCCAGCCCTTTTTTTTGTTTATTTTGGGATAGGGTCTCATTAAGTTGCTGAGGCTGGCCTGGAACTTGTGATCATCCTGCTTCAGCCCCCTGAGTTGCTAGGATTACAGGCATGTGCCACCATGCCCAGCTCTTCTTTTAGAAATGAGCTAACTAGCCCTTTAGGTTAGATGAATATAGTGTTTAGAATATTAATATCAGTTGTTCATTTTTCTTATAGATAGATCTCCCTTGTTTAAAAAAAAATTATTCCATGGATACAGGCTCACTTGCTCCCCCATGAGTTAAAAAAAAAAAAAAAAGAAAGAAAGAGCAGACAGTTGTCTCCGGCTCACTCATGATTCTGTAACCTTTCACTACTGGTGGAAAAATAAGTGACTGCATCGCCTACAGAGGGCTTGGTTCCACTTCAATAATAAGGAAACAATGGCACACCAAACCTAGACCAATTTGTCACTTGGTTTGATCTTTAAGTAACATTGGACTTATATTTCGGTTTTAGAACATGTATCCTTAGTACCCATTGCAGTGAAATTCTTAACTGGAAAATTGCTACTTGTTCTTAATTGGATTTTTTTTTTTTTTTTAAACTTAACCTTAGCTTTCTCAGTCCGTTTTTCCCTTTTTGTGTATTTAATGTGGCAACTATGTTGCAGAGCTTCTTTTGGTCTTAGTACTCAGTTTCCAGATGTTATATATTATGGTTAGAAAAATAAAACTTACATCCTTTTACTTCCCAGAAGAAATTATGTTAAATTTTTACAAGTACTTTTTAGTTTATGAGGTTGTTCATGACAGATGTAAGTTTCAGGAGCTATTTGCTGAGTACCAAAAATACTTAAAAGTTTAAGTTTACTGCCATAAATTAAATCAGTTGTGCAAAACATAAATCAAAGTGGTCATCTCTTGATGGTGAAGTAGTGATTTTTCTTTATTTAAAAAAATTTATATAAAATAGGTATGTTCAGTTTGTAAACTGGAAAAAAAACCCCAAATCTTTAAATATCCATAGTCAATAGTATATCTGAATTGGTCTCAATTTTTCTCTGAATTTCTAAAGAAGTCTTTTATATTTGCTTTATTTGTTACTTGCATATAGATGTATTTTATGTTGATTCTGCTTTATTTACTTATTTTTTTGTGTGTATAGAGGTACTGGGGATTAAACCCACTGGTTTGTGCATACTAGGCAAATGCTCTACTATTTAGCTACATCCCCAGCTCTTTATTTTATTTTGATATAGGGTCTTGCTAAGTTGCTGGGACTGGCCTTGAACCTGTGATCTTCTTCCCTAAACCTCCTGAGCAGCTGGTTTTACAGGCGTGTGACCCCACACCCAGCTGAGATGCACTTTTGACCAGAAAAATCTTATTATTTTACCTTATTCTCCTAAAACAAAGTAATGAAGACATACCATTTGCAAACAGTCTTATTTAGCCAACACCAAAACAAAACCCCTCCATTCTTTAGGTGTTTTGCTGTGACTTTACTCAGTTCTGTTCTTTGTTCATGTAATTGCCTTGGTTAGCATTTTAAAATGAACCCACTGTATCTCTAATATCTTTTTATGATCAAGTGTTTTAATATTTGTCATATTCGAGTCTATGCTATGAATTACATTGAATTAGAAATTGTAGTTATTATGAGACTGGTTTAAATTTTTAACAACTAGAATAAGATGAGAAAATGATATATAGGGTATAGATAATATATATACCTTTGGGGTATAAGATCATATTGATTTGTTCTTTACAATGTCTTTTGAATTGGTATTTTAGTGGGGCAGGAACAATTGTTTTCCTTAATAAGGGTTAATCTTACTTGGATAGGTCAGTCTTATTTTGAAAATTAAAATAACACAGGATAGTTAAAATAAAAGGTGAATAAAAGTTGAAATAAAAGGTGATAAACTAAATGATAACATATAGAGCCAGAGATAAAGGTAAATTGCTGATAATATTTTTTTTTTCTCATTCAGATACGTAGGTAACCTCTCCAGAGATGTGACAGAAGTCCTTATACTTCAGTTATTCAGTCAGATTGGACCCTGTAAAAGCTGTAAAATGATAACAGAGGTAAGATCTTCCCAATTGTACATGCTGTCAATTAGCATGATGTCAAACATTTTGAGATTCATTGGTTGATTAGTATCTTTTTTTTTTTAATTTATTTTAAGCCTCATGTTATTCTAGTGGAGAGACTGGTGACTTATTTGATTTGGCTGGTAAATGAGGCTTAGAATGGAGTCTTGAGAGAGGGCACAGTTTCTGTGCCGTTATTCTAACAGTCATTCTTTGTGATGTAGTTATCGCCAAGTGATTTTGCTTGTAAACATCTTATCTCAGAATAGTGAAAAACTTAGCTGAGCACGGTGGCGCACGCCTGTAATCCCAGCACTTTGGGAGGCTGAGATAAGAGAGTCGCAAGTTCAGTGCCAGCCTCAGCAACGGCAAGGAGCTAAGCAGTTCAGTGAGACCCTGTCTCTACGTAAAACACAAAATAGGGCTGGGGAGGTGGCTTAGTGGTTGAGTGCCCCTGAGTTCAATACCCGGTACCAAAAAAAAAAAGAATAGTGAAAAACTTGATGGTATATCGTATAATTCCAATTAGAATGTTAATAATTCAGGTAGAATTCATTTAAAGTTCAGGAATTGGTATATGTGAAAGAACATTAGGTTATTATGTGCATAGTAAAGCAACATGTGTCATGTGCATCTTTAGTAAATGTTAATGATAACAGCTTAATGTAGCTAAGCATTTAAATTGTTAGAATAATAGTTTTGTTGAGGCTGGGCATGTGCAGGCCCTGGATTCGGTTAAGACTGTAGTAATGCCCAATGACTCACATTTTAGTTATTCTTTTCTTCCTGTCTTTCTGTTTATTCATCAACATGTTTTTTTTGACTACTATGTACCAGATTCTACGGTAAGTGCTAGGGATACAGTAGTGAATAAGATAATTCCTAGGCCCTTAGTGTTTCACAGCATAGTAGGGAAACAAAGAAGTTAACAAGTACTTAAAATATAAAATAATAAATGCTTTGGAAGCAAGGAAGTATCCAGTGTGATCCTAAATCAGGGAGGCTTCTTGGAGTTATCAGTATATAGGCTTAAACCTAAGAAAATAATAGAAACTGACCAGAAAGGAATACGGGGAAGAAGCAATTCCAGTTAGATGAATGTTGATCTGGGCTGGTAGACAGAGCACAGAGTGCTTATAAGAGAAAAAAGGAGGGGAAATACAAATCTGTTTTTTGTTAGAAATCTGTGTTCAATAGTACCATGGTTAGAGTTCAAAATGGGATTAGTTGTAAGACATCAGAAGCTGTGCTAAGGAGTTGGTGTTTTATGCTAAGATGGGAAACTATTAAAAACCTGTAAAATGCATTGGCCTTTTGATCTTTCTTAACTCTCTACAGGTATTGTTCTGTGCTGGTATATTTTCCTTCTTTCCTTCCTGACTTTATTCATTCATCTTTTCATTAATAAAAAATCTACTTTGTGCTAGGCACTCTTCAAGGCACTGTGCATATAATGGAGAGCCAGACAAAGGAGGTTCCCAGGCAAATAGGGATAAGATCCATGATGAGAATACAACAGTTCTGTGATGATTGGAGGGTTGATGCTATGTAGGCTGGGTGAGGGAAGCTGTCACCTCTTTGAGCTGAGACAGGAATAGCAAACAAGATGGTGTCCATCTGCGGTAAGAACTGGAGGCAGAGGAAAAGCAAATACAAAGGCCTCGAGTTGGTAATGAGCTTATTGTGTTTATGGAACCAAAGACCAGGATGGCTACAGTCTGGTGAGTGATGGAGGATAAGTGGTGGGAAACAAATCTAATAAGGTAAGCAGGATTCAGAATCACATAGGACGGTATGGGCCATGACAAGACTTTAGGTTGCCGTGGCAGACCTTTGGAGGGGTTTTAGCAGGGTGATGAAGTGCTCTGGTTTGGGGTTTTTTTTGTTTGTTTGTTTGTTTTGGTACTGGGGATTGAACTCAGGGGCACTCAACCATTGAGCCACATCCCTAGCCCTGTTTTGTGTTTAATGTAGAGACAGGGTCTCACTGAGTTGCTTAGTGCCTCACTGTTGCCGAGGCTGGCTTTGAACTTGCGAACTTCCCCTCTCAGCCTCCCAGAGTGCTGGGATTACAGCCATGCACCACCACACCTGGCTCTGATTTGCACTTTTAAGATTACTCTATGTAGAGAATGATTGTTATATAGAGAAGGATTGTAGGAGGCAAGAGAAGAAGGAGGGAAACCAACTGGGTTTACTAGTCTAGGTGAGAAATGGTGGGTAGATAAAATTTGGAATATATTTTGAGGGTAGAATCAGTAGAACTGAATTGGGTGCGGGATATAAGGGAAAGGGATAAATCGGGAAAGACCCTAAGGTTCTTGTTAGCACAATTATGTGGGTGGTGATGCTGTTTACCAAAATGGGGATGACTGAGCAGGGCACAGGATGCATGGGGTTGGTAGGAATTAAGCATTCTATTATGGTGATATTAAATTTGTGTATTAGATATATAAATGAACATTATATATGGGCAGTTGGATAAACTAATTTGGAACTCTAGAGAGACCAGTGTTGAAGCTTGCAGCAATATTTGAAGCCATGGGACCAGTTGAGATCATCTAGAGAAAGTGATAGCAGAGAAGAGTACCTCTACTCTTCTCTGGGATTCAAGTCTGAGGCCTGGATCCTGGAGCAGCTCAGCATTTAGAGTTACATTCTGACTTTGAATTAAGGAAGAACTACCTTCAAAAAGATCTTCCAGTGAAGAAACAGGAAAACTGAATGTATGGTAGGTTGAAGAGAAGAGAATGTTTAGAGGAAGGAAGGTAGTGGTCAGCTATTTGGAATTCTGTCTGGAAGTCAAGATGAAAACAGAAAAAAGGTCATGGAGGTGACAGTCATCGGTAAGATAGTCTCAGTGACATGCTTGGGTTGGAAGTTTATAGGAGAGAGCGTTTAAGAGAATGGGATATGAGAAAGTAGAGCCTAGAACATTTTTGAGAAGCATTTGATAAATATTTTAACAGTGTTTTTAAAAATCCTGTATGTATATATAGCCATATGAGGGTTGGAGTGACTTGAAATGAATTTTTACAGTTTATCCATATTCTAGAACTCCTAGATTTGAACTTGTAAATATAAAAAACCTCATATTTCTGTCTTGACATTTATGTCATCCAACAAAAGTAGGTGACAGCACTAATTAAGGTAAGGACCTAACTGATGATTAGAGTGTCACTTGGTGGTAATATAAATGGGAAGCTTATAAAGGGCATGGACTGTAATACAGACTGTTTCATCTAGGCATTCATTTCCCTTCATAAATTTTATTTCAGTAAATGAACAATCTTTTTTCCCTTTAGTTTTATGATTTTTTAACTCTAGGTATTATCATAGATTATACTTTTCCCTATATAATAAAATATATTCTGGGTTCTAAGGCAAATGTTGAATAATTTTAATACCACCTTTGACACTTAGGATTTGACTTAAAAAAATCAGTAATGCTTTAGATGAAATGCAACATAACATGAACATATATGTGGTGTGAATATTTAAATACATGTACAGTTTTCTCCCCTTATTTTTGATTTTGCTTTCCTCAGTTTCAGCTACCTGTGGTCAACCTCAGTCCAAAAATATTAAATGGAAAATTCCAGAAGTAAACAATTCAAAAGTTTTTAAATGCATACAGTTATGAATAGTGTGATGAGGTTTCTTGCTGTCCTGAGCATGACACTGAACCATTCTCTGTCCAGTGTATTCATACAGGGATCTGGCTTACTACTAGTTGGATAAATTTGATATCAGTATGCATGAATTGACTAGTTTTTTACAACCGGTGTGATTTTTTTCATAGTTCTACCATTGGACCTCCATATATTTTGCCATAATTGTCAAATATTTCCTTTAGAGACCATCAGGGCTGGAGAGAGAGGAGTAGAAGGAAAAATGGACCCGCACAAAATGTTAACTCTTCCACAAGAGGAACTTAAGTGTGTGTTTCTATTTGGAGTCTTTCCCCCCATTTCCTTTCTCTCCCTCTTAAGAACAGTGTTCATGCGGTTGTGACAGTAAGATCTTGTGTGAGAGCCCATAGTTTTCTTGTCAGTGTTAATGATCCCACTTTTTTTCCCTCAAGGAATTGCCTCTGGTTGTTTTGTCACTATTGTTTAGACATCTTATTTTGGATTTTCCTTCTAAAACTTTCCTGGAATGATAAACAGTGGTTGTTGTAAAGGCCTTCATTTTACCTGGTATTTTTATCCCTTGTAGGTCAGCCCAGAACCCCATGTTTTAGATATTATATTTTTAGGGCATTTTACATTGAAGAGTAATGAATTTTTTAATGTACCAAAAAATATATAATTTTACACTTGTGTTACTATCTAATATAGTATTTAATATAGGTTGCATGTTATAAAAAATGTATTTTTATTTTTGTTGTTAGGTAGCACTACTTTCTTACCCTCTTTATAAATATGTATTTGCCAACTACTATCAAGCATATATTTAACAAAGATTTTTATATATTGGTGTTTTTGTGATGACAGAATATAGCTTTGTCCTGGATCCCCTCCCCTATTCCCCTCCGCCCCAGTATGGGGCTCAAATGCAGGGTCTGGTGCATACGAGGCAAGTGTACTACAACTGAGTATATCCCTATTACTCTCCTGGAATATTGGAATATTTTATTCAGACATATTTTTAGCAGTTGTTTTCTAGTTCATTAGTATACTTTCTGGACTTTGGAAGACCACATTCAAAGTGTATAGAATCTTCAGTACGTTAAACTATTTCAAAAGATTGTGTTTTTCTGTTGTTATTCTTATCCAGAAAAGGAACACATATAATCCAGTCTTAGTACTGGTCCAAAAACACTTATTATTTGTAGTACCAGTCTTGGGTTTTGGGGGTTTTTTAAATATTTTTTTTAGTTGTTTATGGATCTTTATTTTATTCATTTATTAATACGGTGCTGAGAATTGAACCCAGTGCCTCACGCATGCTAGCCAAGCGCTCTACCACTGAGCCACAACCCCAGCCCCAGTCCTGGTTTTGATCAGGAGGTAAAGTTTATAAAGTTAGTTCAATTCTGTATCTTTTCATAGTCCTGGAATACAGTTTGTGAAGGGTTATGATGCATGAATAGAATATATCCCTTTAAAAATAATTTTGGAAGAGGAGAGCAATGATAAAGAGTAATCCTCATCAAATCTGAGTTTGAGGTTTGGTTTGGCCTAATCTATTTTGTATTTAACATACTTTACTAGAATTCTGTATTTTAGTTTAATACTCAAGGTTATGATTCCATACTGCTTTCTGTTTGAGTACAGCCGTGTTGTGAAGCGCAAAGTGAGGGTTAGCTGCAAATCTTTTTTTTAATTTTTTTTTTAAGTGTTAGGCTTTCATAAGCTTTTGCAATCTCACTTTGTACATTCCTAGCTATCAGTAATGTTTTTTCCTGGATTTTCTTCTCAGCAACCCGATAGCAGAAGGGTCAACTCTTCTGTTGGATTTTCTGTTTTGCAGCATACAAGCAATGACCCATATTGCTTTGTGGAATTTTATGAACACAGAGATGCAGCTGCTGCATTAGCTGCTATGAATGGGAGAAAAATTTTGGGAAAGGTAAGGTAATAGAACGGTGACACCTTATGAGTACATGTATTTGCATGTTTCTATTCTTTCTTAGCAAGTTTTTAAACAGATATTCAACTACTGATTGATGATTTTGCTTTATTCAGCCTAGTGCTTTTACAAAAATAATCCTGCTTGATAAATGGTTTATTAAGTGGTAAGTGTTATAAATTCATAGTGACATGCCTAATAATTGTATTAAATATAATCTTTATTTTTAGGAGGTCAAAGTAAACTGGGCAACAACACCAAGTAGCCAGAAAAAAGATACTTCCAGTAAGTACTCCTGCTGCGTTTTACTGTGGAAGAGTTCTGAAATTTTCCTGGCAGCATTACCAGCTTGACTAGGGTTTTTTTCCTCCTTAGTGTTGCCTAAAAAGGTTTAGTAGCTGACTTCTTAAGTATTTGATTACCAAATGCTCTGATTTCAGATCACTTCCATGTGTTTGTTGGGGATTTGAGTCCAGAAATTACAACAGAAGATATCAAATCAGCATTTGCCCCCTTTGGTAAAATATCGTAAGTATCATAATCAGTACTACACTCAACAGTGATAGGCAAAATTGTATATGATTAACTTGTATTGGAATTAAGGTTTTCTTTCTCTAGTTAGTGTATTTTTCTTTTGTTTTTTGATTTTCTTTTTTTTGTTTTGTTTTGTTTTTGAGTAGATGTTGTTGCAAATGTTACTGTCATTTCAATGTTTTGGGGTCCTGTTTTCATATAATCTTGTGTATAATATGTTTAAAAATTCAAGTGATTCTGTTTGTTACCTTTGAAGCAAATGTTTAGGTGGTAATCAAGGTCCAACTTTTTGTCAAATGTTTTCAAAACTTGCTGGTTAATAAAAATGGGTTAACGAAAAGCAAATGTGATTATACTGTGTTAAACTTTTATTGGAGATGTTTATAAATGGGGGAAGTAGGTAAATCTTTGGGTATATTGTGGTTAAATTGAAAATGTTCATGTTTAAATGTAATGATAAATGTGTTTTGATATCTTAGCTATAAGTAAAAAGTAGTACTATTACAGTATTAATGTTTTGTGTCTGAATCATAAATGTGGGATTAATTAATAGGTGGTTTTGTTAATGATATTTAATTCTACTAGTGAGGGGACAAATATGGTTTGATTTTTAAGAAAATTTATGGTCAAATTTTACTGTTACTTGATCAACTGTATTGGAAAATTAAAAATGGTTACAAGTTCTATAAAGTATTTATCACAGTTTGTCTTTCTAATTAAAATTAGTGTATTTGATATATTTCCTGTAGATGTAAATTAAACGTTTTAGTACTACTTTACAGAAATGTGTTTCAATTAAGAACAACAACTTTTTTCTCTATATAATTTGTTGTTCTATAGATTTAATTTATTTGAAGGAAAGATTTAATTCTTAATTTTCTATTTTGATATTTGCTTTGCTTTTTAATCTAAATGTGGTAAGTAGTACTGTTTTAAAAATCAGTATAAAAATAAGAGGTTGCTGTTTTTCGATCTTTATTTATACCTGAGACCTGCAGTTTTCTAAAGTCCAAGTCACAATTAAAAGTAATAGCATTCTGGTTATTTTGCAGAATTGCTCATAAGAATGGACAGGATCTTGAAGGCTAACTGCAAGGAACTGTGCACACTGGAACTCAGTTGTAGATTTTTTTTCTCATTTCTATTTATTCTTATTATACATTATTTATATATACATATTTTAGTATTTACATTTTAACATTCTATATTCAGTGGAGTTCTATATTTCCAATCATTTTAACTTACTCACTAAAATTTCTGTGTAAATTTGTTGTTTTCGTACTGGTGTGCTTAGCATTGTTGTTAGTTTTTTATTCTCCTTTCTTAAATTTCTGAAAATGTCAATTTTTCAAAATTTACAGCTGCCCAAACTCCAAAATGATGATAGAGAATTGACCAAGAAAAATAAAGAAATCTGTTAACAGGCCATGTATGCCTTTTTAATTCCTATTTTTTCCTCTTTTTCAATTTTTTAATATTTCATATATTTTGTATCACTAGGCAGAAGACATTTAACTATTTAGAGATTGCATGGTAAAGTAGTTAGCATTGTTACAGTAATTTATAGAATCAGTAAATCTTAGAGGACACTAGCAAATAGAATATTAGAAAAGGAAACTATTGTTCCTATTAAGCTTCAAATTTGAGCATTTAGTTTAGAAAGCACAGGCTATTTGATTAGGTTGCATGTTTATTACATGTTTTTGTCCTACTGCTTTTTTCTAACAGGTAAAGAAGCATTAGGGAGAGTTCAGGAATGGCTGTAGTTAATTAGGGCTAACTGGAATTTTATTTTAAAAAATGCTCACAATACAGTGTGTGTGGTTCCTTTTAGTTTTTATTTTGAGGGTGACTCTTACTTCCCTCATTTAGCTGTGCTTCTTTTCACAGGGATGCCCGGGTAGTTAAAGACATGGCAACTGGAAAATCCAAAGGCTATGGTTTTGTATCTTTTTATAACAAACTGGTATGTTCTTGCAACTCAATTTAAATTCTTTAATTCCAAATTAGTCACTAGTTAATATATAGTCATTGAAATTTGAAAGTGCTTGGGTGTTAATAATAGAGTACAACTCATTCTTTCATAAACCTGAAAGTAAATCACTGAGAGGAGAGAGGGTGATTACACTTCAAGGACAATTACTAAAATTGCATTTGTGCATTAGTGAAGTAAAATGTGTTAGAAATAAGGCCTAAGATGAGAACAAATGAACTAATATAAGAATTTGGAAGGAGAAAGTAAATTACATTGAGTCTTTTTAAGGGGTGGAGGGAGTCCTGGGGGTTGAATCCAGATCCTTTTTAATTTTTATTTTGGGTCAGGCTCTCACACAGTTGTTGAGGCTAGCCTCAAATTTGGTGATTCTCCGCCCTTAGCCTCCCGAGTCCCAGGGATTCCAGGCATGTGGCACTGTGCCCAGATTATATTCAGTCTTAATCATGATTTCAGTTTTAATTATTTCTTTGAAATTATCCATACTTTTATAACTAGTATGTTAATTATGACAGCAGTTACATAACTGAAAATTTAAGTAATTTTTCTTGATTTTTGTATGACTTTTTTAAGAAAGAGGCACCAAAATATCTAAGCATTTGCATTTATTATAGCATGTAATAATAAAGTAGGCTTTAGTTTTAAAACAGTTTCAACAACTTAAATTACCTACATTTTATTGAAGTGGTAAGATAAAATTACCAGAGTTATATTCTATTTTTGCATAAATTAATCACATGTTCATATTGATTTGGATAATCTAAACTTTTTGTGTGTGTGTGGGGTGCTAAGAATTTAACTCATGGCTCATATAATAGTTGCTGTACCCCTGAGCTATATCCCTAACCTAAACTTATTTATTATTGATAGTCATTTTTTAGCATTTTAAATCATAATTTAAGTCTTCCATCTTAAAATGTTCAAATCTCAACCAGGCACAGTGGTGCATGCTTGTAATCCCAGCAGCTTGGGAGGATGAGGCAGGAGGATTACAAGTTCAAAGCCAGCTTCAGCAAATTAGTGAGGCCCTAAGCAACTTAGTGAGACCCTATCTCAAAATAAAATATAAAATAGGGCTAGGGATGTGGCTCAGTGCGCCCCTGGGTTCAATCCCTTGTCTACCTCCCCGTCCTAAAAAAAGTATGAATCTCATGTCATAGTCATAATTCATACTAATAGAATGAATAGTGTAGATTTTGAGGTGTAGGCAATTTAGACCATAATGTTTGTATTTTTAAATTTTCTTCAATAAATATTACATTATAAATCAACTATAAAATTAAGATATTTGATTACTTTGTCTTACGGGATTTCTGTTTCCTTTTTTATTAAAATGTGTGTATTTGAGAAACTAAAACCTTCATTGTGTGTAATCATTGGGATTGTGATTTCTTTTTCATATTTCAATTATGATAAATGTTCCTTTACATCAACTTAAAAGCTGTCTTACTATTGTGCAGTCAACAAATTAAAATAGCTTTTATGATTAATTCAAGAATAAATTATTTTCTTTATAATTGTTTAGTGAGTTCATTTACTGATAAAATTTAGTAAATCCAACAATGTCAACTTTTATTTATTACTGACCTTATATACCATTCTTTCTTGTTTGTGATTGCTCTTTCTTTTCTTTTTTCCATAGGATGCAGAAAATGCAATTGTGCATATGGGAGGTCAGTGGTTAGGTGGCCGGCAAATCAGAACTAATTGGGCCACACGTAAACCACCTGCACCTAAAAGTACACAAGAAAGTAAGCTATGTCTGCTACATATCGAATACAATTGAGAATTGGGCTGGGGTTGTGGCTCAGTGGTAGAGTGCTTGCCTCACATGTGTGAGGCTCTAGGTTCAATCCTCAGCATCACATAAAATAAATAAAGGTATTGTGTTCATCTACAACTAAAAAATATATATTAAAAAAATTGAAGTATTTTTTGAAGATGTGAACCACCTGATTTTATGATCAAATCTGTATCAAATCATGGCATTGAGAAAAAAATTATATTTTCTTTCTGAGGCATATCTTAACAGTGTATAGTAATTAATATGACTGTGTGTGGTGCTAGGTATCAAACCCAAGACTTTGCACATGCTAGGCAAATGCTCTGAGCTACACCTGCAGGCCAAAAGATAATTTTATAACATTGTATAGCAGTCAGCATTTTTCTTTTCTTTTTCTGCATGTAGACAACACTAAGCAGTTGAGATTTGAAGATGTAGTAAACCAGTCAAGTCCAAAAAATTGTACTGTGTACTGTGGAGGAATTGCTTCTGGGTTAACAGGTATAGTGTTGCTTTCCTAGTCACTTTCTTTGTGGGGTTTCATCATTATTAGTATGAATTTTATGACATATATGAACCTTAAATATTATATTTGTATGTTTTATAGATCAGCTTATGAGACAGACATTCTCACCATTTGGACAAATTATGGAAATAAGAGTTTTTCCAGAGAAGGGCTATTCATTTGTCAGGTAATATTCTACCTGTAATATCATTATTACTCTTACATTTGATTCATTCCTTCACTTATGTTATTTGACCCTGTCAAGGAATAAAGTTTTTATTTTAGTATTTCTTTACAATGTAGAACTTCTAACTATCCATATGATGTAATTTAGGGGAAATGACAACTTAAAGTTATGAACTAATGAGTTTCTGTATTGTTTACTTTGTTAAATTCTTTAAAAATACAAGACAAACATGATTATTTTTTTTCTCTTAGATTTTCAACCCATGAAAGCGCAGCCCATGCCATTGTTTCGGTGAATGGTACTACGATTGAAGGACATGTGGTTAAATGCTATTGGGGTAAAGAATCTCCTGATATGACTAAAAACTTCCAACAGGTAATTGGATTTTTCGTAGTACTTTTTAAGGTTCCATCTTACATATCTACATACAAGCTTTGGAAACTAAAACAGTAAATAAAATAAAGCATATATACTACTTTCAGTTGATTGTATTAATGCTATTTCAAAATTGATTTTGCGGTATTAACTGAATCTTAATACTTTCTTTTCACAGGTGTCACCACCCAATAAACTTAGACAATGATAAATAACAGAGTCCTATTCACATAAGGGTGCTTACTTAGTTTTTCTCTTCCTTGTCTCCCACTCTTTCTTCAAATACGGTGTTTCTTACTTGTTTCTTAAAACAATTATTTGCTTTTTTCTAGGTCGATTATAGTCAGTGGGGCCAGTGGAGCCAAGTATATGGAAACCCACAACAGTATGGACAGTATATGGCAAATGGGTGGCAAGTACCGCCTTACGGAGTGTATGGACAACCATGGAATCAACAAGGATTTGGAGTAGAGTAAGTTGTTTGGGTTTTTCCATTGTAGACACAGATAACAGTTCTGATAACAGAAATTTTAAAATGTGTTTTCCTAGGGATGATCTATTTAAATTATGTGCACTGAGGTGTTTGGATTATAAACAAATATAATGGGATGTGATTTGTGATGCTACAAAATTACTTCTCTTTACCTAGATGGAAAGGGAGGTTGGGGTAACAATTGGTGTGAGCTATCTTTGTAAGCAGATGGTAGAATTTGACTTACATTTCTAATTATACTTTTATTTGTTTATTTTTGTATGTATAAAAGATTTTTTGTCTAGGTATGTTCAGAAATTTGATGATTTTATGCCTTTCTGATGCATATGAGAAATCCCTAAAATCATGTGATCTAAAATATCTTACTGTTTATTGTTGTTGATAGAGTGGGTTGGTTGCTTCTAAGATTTTTCCCCAGGCCAGCCCAGACCTTTGCTTTTACTGGTTCCTTCTTTTGAGACACTTCCAACTTGAGCTTGAGCTTTTAAAATTTCTTATAAGTTCATAGATCATGTATACATTGTGCTGGATAGATGATGTGTCCAATTCTCATTTTTTAAAAATCACTCTTCAGAGACTTTTTTGGTGGGGGGGGTACTGGAGATTGAACTCAGGAGCACTCGACCACTGAGCTGCATCCCCAGCCCTATTTTGTATTTTCATGTAGAGACAGGGTCTCACTGAGTTGCTTAGCACCTCACCATTGCTGAGGCTGGCTTTGAACTCGCGATTCTCCTGTCTCAGCCTCCCTAAGTGCTGGAATTACAGGCTTGCGCCACCGCGCCCGGCAGAGTCATGTTTAATTATGGTTGTCCTAACAAAACTTTTAAGATTTAAACAGTGCTACATGTATATTCTATACATGAAGCATTTATTTCTTTGATCTATTTGGTGTAAGTTGTTGATTTCTAATTGTTTATTCTGTGATTGGACTGCTTGATTTTCCTATAAATGTATAGATGATTTTTTTTTTTTTTTTTTTTTTTTTTTTTTTTTTTTTTTTTTTTTTTTTTTTTTTTTTTTTTTTTTTTTTTTTTTTTTTTTTTTTTTTTTTTTTTTTTTTTGTCTTGTGTTTGCTGAAGATTTTTTTTTTTTCTTCCAAGTCAATCACCTTCTGCTGCTTGGATGGGTGGATTTGGTGCTCAGCCTCCCCAAGGACAAGCTCCTCCCCCTGTAATACCTCCTCCTAACCAAGCTGGATATGGTATGGCAAGTTACCAAACACAGTGAGCTGGGACTCTAAACAAAATTGTAATTCATGATAGGCTTCGATTTCCTGTGACACTCTGAAGACATGAAAGTAGACATCGGAAAATGAAAATATTTATTTTAAAAATTGAAATGTTTGGAACCTTTAGCACAGCTTTGCTTTGGTGAAGGACACATGTCTTCTAGTTCTGCCTTTTTAAGTTTTTGTTCATGATGGATATGAACATGATTTTTCTTTGTGTACAAAAACTAAAATAAAGTCAATAAAGACAATTCTGACTACAAATTTTGATATAATAAGAGAAATGGGTAAATACATTTTGATTCTTAGATACTATTCCATTTTTATCTTACTGTTCAGTATTTTAACTCACTGTGTTTTTAAAAGAGCAAAAAAGGGAGGATCTTGAAAAACTGGGAATCACATAAGTTCATCCTGAATCCTGATACTCCCCTCCCCTACCCTGAGGTGGACCACATTTGAAGTCAGCAGAAAAAAGTGTGATATTCAGAAGAAATGCATGATTTTGGAGTCGCTTTGGAGGAATATTTACTTTATGCCTAAAAGAAACTGAAGCCAGACTGAAATTTTGCAACTTAAATAAGGAACAGCGTTGTCTGAGTTACTTGAGCGAATGTTGGTTGGTCCACATTAAGACATATTTTTAAAACTTCAGAAAGTGTTATTAAAACTGTAGTATATTGCATTTCATTTTGGGGAGAAATTCCAAGTATGGTGTTTGTATTAAAGTCAGACAGTCATACTTGTGCTTTTACATGAAGTTTAAATGATATACATTGTAAATATTGAATACAGTGTTTAAAAAGCATGCTTCAACATAGAAGTAGCAATGTAATTATTTGAAGTAACACTTAACACACTCTACTGCATTGAATGCAGTGGATTGATAAGAATGTTAAAGACTGACATTTCCAAGGTTGGCTATCTATGTATAATTAAAATGACACAAATTACACAGAAAAGGCCTTAATTTTAATTCAATACAAATCTTTGATGGATTAGTACATTCTAAAATGTCATTGGAAATTAGATTTTCGTTCTTTGCTTTACATTATTTGGTATGTAAATACCTTGATTAAAACCTGTAAAACAATTTCAAGGTTCCTATAAGTTGTATAGCACAAGTGTTTTTTAAAAATCTTGGGGTGTTTTTAAAAATTAGATATATTTTGCCCAAGAATTTTTTTAACAAGATTGCTAAAACATCTTATTTAGACAGTTTGATGTACCAATTTATAATTGGATATTCAGTATAAATAGTACACAAAGTTGTGACTTTTATTTTTAATTAATTTTTGTTCCTTGTGGGGAGTGTGCATGGGATGACAGGCCTGAGCAGAGGCTTGAGTTGTATGTGTGCAGTTTGTAAATGAATCAACTGGAAAGATGCAGAAGGTTGAGGTTTGCTTCCAAGATATTTTTCAGTCTATATGGATAAAATCTGCCTCAAATTTCTATAAAACAGGAATGTAAAATAGACAAAAAAAATCCTATGTGTTTGAATTGTGACAGCTAGGGGGTGCAAATGTTTTGGCAATGTGTTCAAATGTTGGTCTGGGCAATTCAGAAAATAGCCTTTTACAGTTAAGTAGTATGATGCAATTGGCATCCACAAATTGCCATTTTTTAAATCTTTGAGGTCTTATAATTAATTTTAATGATGATTTTATATATTGATGACTACAATTATTTTGGTATTACTTTCTTCCTTTCCCCATTTAAAAATACAGCCAAGTGTATATTCAGCATAAAAACTCACAGGATGTGAAGTTCATCTTTGAACCAAATTTTTAAAAGTACCTTAGTTTTAACCACCATACTCATCTTTTGCACTCTTTTATTAGTAAATATAGCTTTGTTTCTTTTGCTCATATTATCTTGGGGAAATGTTTTTTGGAAAAGTTACTTTATATTTTTAGGGAGAACACTTAAGAATTCACATCGATTATATTCCTGAGTTAAAATGTTCATGAATATTTATGAAACTTGAACAACTAAAGCCTTTTTTTTAATTGATAAAAGCCTATTAAACTTCCAGTTTTTTTTCCTCTGCCAGTAAATTTTTGCTTATTGAAATAACGAACAGCTAAGTATAGCGTTTCCTGGTTGTATATTCTATGGTTTTAATTAAATTATCCAGACTAGTTAATATTGCCATGGTAAGATGTGACTGAATTGTCCTCCATTTAATCTGGATAAGAACAAAATTTCATGATCAAAGTTATTTCATATTAAACAATTTTAAAACAAAACGACTTGTTTGAAAGAGGCACCATTTAGAAAGTACAACTGTCAAGCTTAGACTATTTTGTAACATAAATTGAAGTCAGTACCATTTTGATCCAGTTTGAGCCTAAGAATCGTCTTTTCTTTCCCATGTTCATTAAAAATAGCAGCAGAGATTCTTTGGCATGCAAGGAAATGTTTCTTATTTCAAGATTTATTTTGATGATGTGTTTCTGCCTGCCATCTTCTTTGCTTAAATTATCTCTATCAGTATTTCCCCCATGCCATTCCTATTTGGTTTTTATGTCTACTGGCAGTGAGAGGCTAAAATGACTGGCCAACTAAAGCCAAAGCTGTAAACCACAGTTTAAGTAAGTCTTTCAATAAAGACTAGACTATATGATAAGTGGCTTTTTCTTATTGTCGTTTATTATGTAATTGTACCTTCCAGCCTACCATGAAATAAGCAATTTGGTTTTAAGTTCAGTAAGGTATGAGAAATACATATAGACTCAGGATTTATTTCTGTGTTCTGTGTATATATTTAAAAGTCCATTAGCCTTGTTTAATTAAATTTTAATTTCAATATGGAAGAATAGAAATTTGCATCCTTCTAAAATCCGTGCTCTGTTGAAAATAATAGTAAAATTTTATTAATGTGAGGGCCCACAAAACGGAAACATTTTAGCTTGACTGGGTTGGTCATTGGTAGTATCTAAAAATCATGCTTGACAATCAAACAAAAAGTGGGAAAATATATATATAAAGGGTCTAGACACTTTCGATTTTTTGTTTGGGATTTTTTGTTTCTGTTTTGGGTGCTAGGGATTGACCAGGGCTGCATTTTCACTGAGCTACATTCCCAGTAATTTTTATTTTTTATTTTTTTAATTTTGAGACAGGGTCTCGCTGAGTTGCTGAGGCTAGTCCTAAATTTACAGTCTTCTGCCTTAGCCTCCTGAGTTGCTTGGATTACAGTTTTATGCCACTGCACCTGCCTAGCTGTGCGAGACACTTGAATTAGGTATGCCTAACTTAAGTCTTCCAGCATGTGGGCTTCTACTTAATACATTATAAACATTAACTTTGCATTTTTGGTATGTTTGGAAAGATGCAAAAACTTTTAGCCTTTTACTAGATTTTAAGAGCCTTTATTTACTTTTTTAAAATAACCCATTGTATGTATTTATTTTTTATGTGGTGCTGAGGATCAAACCCAATGTCTCACACATGCTAGGCAAATGCTCTACCACTGAGCCACAACCCAACCCCTTTATTTACCCTTAAGGGTTCAAATGAGTGGGATTTTGTTTAAATATGTTTAGTGATAAAAATATCCTAGTAATTATGTTCATATAAGTTCCTAAAAGTTAGATTGGTGTTTACTCCATTTTTAAAATAGAGAAATAATGTGAATAATTAAGGCCTTAAAAATATGTTGTGCCAGGTGCAGTGGCGCATGCCTGTAATCCCAGTGTCTCGGGAAGCTGAGACAGGAGGATTGAAAGATTGAGGCCAGCCTCAGCAATTTAGTGAGACCCTAAGCAACTTAGTGAGACTTTGTCTCAAAATAAAAAGGGCTGGGCATATAGCTCAGTGGTAAAGCACTTATGGGTTCAGTACTAAAAAAAAGTGGCAAATTAGTGTGGTGTCTAAATGCTATATATTTTGGGGGTGAAGGGAGCACCAGGGATGAACTCAGGAGCACTTGACCACTGGCCATATCCCCAGCCCTATTTTGTATTTTTTATTTAGAGACAGGATCTCACTGAGTTGCTTAGCACCTCACTTTTGCTGAAACTGGCTTTGAACTTGCAATCCTGCCTCCGCCTCCCTAGCCACTGGGATCACAGGTGTGTGCCACCACAACCAGCTAAATGTTATATTAATATGAAACCTGGATTCCTGTTTTCTACTAAAGTTGGGTTCATTTTGAAAGATAGTGTAGATAGATAAGGTACTACAATTCATAAGGTACTTTGTGCAAATACCTCCTATAGGGCAAGAATGGCTTTTGGTTTTAGAATTGCTGAAATGTAAAAGATGCTCAATTTAGGATATAGGGGTGAGAGAATGAAGTATATGTATTTTTTACCTTATCAGGGATCAATAGTAATTGATTCTTTAATATATACATGCATTTATTTGGGAGAAAGATTAATTTACATGATTTTCATGGTTTGTTTTTTAAACAGGAATATCAGGGTAGTAATTGACGATAAATGCGCTGAATTTTGTTTCTCAGATATTCTTTTGGAAAAGTGACCCATATTTAATGTGTATATATGTGTGCATATGAGCTGAGAATCAAACTCAGGGCCTTGAACATGCTATACCTCTTCCCTTGAGCTATACCCTTTCAACATCTCCCCTTTCTCTGCTTTTATTATTGTTGTTGTTGTTACTAAGAGGATCTTACTGTGTTGCCCAGCTTGGCCTTGCACTCCTGGGCTCAAAGGATCCTCCTACTTCATTCAGCCCCCTGAGTAATTGAGACTACAGTTGTGTACCCCATACCTGTCTTCACATCTAGTGTCCTGACGTCAACTTAGAAAGTTCACAAAATAAAACTGAAGTGCTTATGCTGAAAAGCAATCTCCTGGTTAAGCTGATTGTTAAACTTGCAGCTGGGCTTGACTTGTCAGTGGACCTCTTTTGACTCTTCATTCTTGTGAACTGGTAGGTTTTGCGAAATCCCGGTTATTCAGTGATGCTGTAGAATTGTAGCATTTTGGCCAGGCGCAGTGACACATGCCTGCAATCCCAGCAAAACAGGCTGAAACAGGAGGATCCCAAGTTCAAGGTGGTCTCAGCAACTTAGTGAGTCCCTGTGTCAAAAATAATAAAACTGGAGATGTGGCTCAGTGGTAAAGCACTCCTGGGTTAAAGTCCCAGTATAAGCTGGGCATGGTGGCGCACGCCTGTAATCCCAGCGCTTTGGGAGGCTGAGACAGGAGAATCGCTAGTTCAAAGCCAGCCTCATCAATGGCGAGGCACTAAGCAACTCAGACCCTGTCTCTAAATAAAAAACACAAAATAGGGCTGGGGATGTGGCTCAGTGGTCAAGTACCCCCTAGTTCAATCCCCAGTACAAAAAAAAAAAAAGGCATATTTAAGGTAAACCAGATTTTATTGTATATAACTGGTATGCCCTAACCTGTTCAACTGTGACATTTTCCCCTCCTGTTAACAAGAAGTCCAAAACCATACTGGCAAAATGAGTGTGAAATACGTAGCCATGTGCAACTGTACTTGGTCTGATTTTCACCTTCAGTTTACTTCACTGGTTAAGAGTTGTGAGTTGAATTATTCCTTATGTGGTTTATATGATTGCTTTTGCTCAAGAAAAATAAAGCAGATTTTAATGTAGCTTAAAAATTTTTGAGAATCCCCATTTGAATCTTGATTCCTTCCTTTTGAAAAGAGTGAAGTTGAAAACATTTAACTGATTCTGTTGGTTAGGTTATGTTTTAGTGAATGGAATAGCTTATGCTTTGTGTCTGTTTAATGAAGATTTGGACTAGCACAGGAGTGGTAACTAGAATGCTGAAGAAGATAGCCCTTGATGCAGGAGAATGCTGGCATTGAACGAGCCTACGCAGGGATGGTAAGCTATTCATGGATTATCTAGTTGAGTGTTGGTGTGCAAAATTACTGGTTTAAAATAGTACATATTTTATCAAGAAGATTGGGAGACTTATTCATGTTATTAAGAATATAATATTACCAACATCTTTGCTGGTAGGTGGCCCTGATGGTTTCAGTTTCCATTAGGATGTGCTTTTACTTAATGTGTGCTCTTCATATGTCGTATTAGAAAGGTGGGCAAATCGTACTGTTTTCAAATAACTGACCATTTGCAATAAAATGGGATTAGGAGAACCTTTAAAATCCACATTTAATCCACATTGAGGGATATATTTTATTTTAAAAGATCAATAACCTCATGCCCTGATTGCTTCACTTCTTTTGTATCTTTGATTATGTCTGCCTTCCTCCATTAGAATGTAAGCATCAAGGGAGCAGGTACACTGCGTTCTCTCTTTCTCTTTTGTTAAATACACAAATCCTAGGACCTGTAATAGTACTTGGCATGTGGTAGATGTTCAGTAAATTCTGGATGCATGAGCGTGATTGAGGAAGTGAGAGTGAACATGTATTTTAGCCTCCCTCTTGAAACAGGAACACCACCTGGTGTTCTATTTGAGTACAACTTAATCAGTTGGTTACTTATTGAAAACAGATTCTGGGGCTCCATAATTGTGGGTGAAGTTAGTCTGAAATACAATTGTTGGTCTGGGTTCTTCTTCTTCTTATTATTATTATTGTGATTATGAGAAGAAAACCCATGGTCACAGAAAAACTAGTTTTTTGGAGTTCATGTTCTCTGACTGCTACCCAGTATAGTTTGCCAAGCATCTTTCAAAGATAGGTTGCACTTCTAATGGGAATACCTGGACGTACCAGGTAGCAGCCATAACCGCATCTGCACAGCACTCTTTTTAAGATTGGGTGGTGCTGGGCATCAGTGCCAGATAGCCTGAGGAGGATTACTTTTGGGGAAGAGAGGCTTGCCAGCACAGTACAATTGGATTTTTGGATGGGAAATATCTAATTACAACAGACAAAAATGGAACTAGCCGTGGAAAGTGACACAGTTGAGATTCTTGAAGTGGCAATTATATATATAGCCCAGACATTCTAAATTCAGTGTGTGCTTTAGTGTTTCATCAGTAACTGGTTAGCATAAGAGGAAGTTTCTTAATTATAAGAATTAGGTGAAAATGATGATCAGACAAGGAGGACTTGTGGCAATCCTGAAAAACAGTATTGTCTTAAACTGTTTAATATACCCTTCTATCATGAAGAATAAATGTCTTTTGAAAGCTTTATGTTCTACCAACTTTGGTTGGGTCTTAACTATGTGCCTTGAATCTAGTCGTCTGCCAAATAAACTTTAAATTGTATTTTAATTATTTATTTGTTATGCTGGGGATCGAAGCCAGGGCCTTGTCGTGCCAGGCAAGTGCTATACCCCCCCATCATGCAGTATCTTCTTATCTTGCCTTCACGTACGTATGTCTTATAAATAAAATGTTACACAGAAAAGTCCAAATCGTGTACAGCTCAGAATTTTCACAAAGTGAATGTATTCATGTAAATGTCACCCAGATCAGAAAATATGACCACACCAGAATGGTAGAAGCCTCTCATGCTCTTCCTCTGAGATAACCACTAGCCTGACTTACATGACCACAGATAATTTTGCCTATTTTAAACTACCTAAGTGGAATTAGCATATACTCTTTTGTATCTGGCCTACATAATACTATGAATCTCCATGTTGCAATATAACTTTCAGTGCTGCAGTATATTTGTGCTACAATTTATCCATTCTACTCTTAATTGAACATTTGCCTTTCCATTTAGAGGCTATTATGTCTAGTGCTGTTAGACATTTTTATTAATGTCTTTGGGGGATGTTATTGGACATTTCTGTTGAGTATGCGCCTAGGAATGGAATTGTGGGCTATAGAATGTCTTCCTGTCAGTTGTAATAGATGCTGCCTAACAGTTTTCCACACTGGTTGTGTCAGTTTAGACTCACAGCAGTATATGAAAATCCCAGTTGTCCCCTACCTTGACAACACTAGATATTCTCAGTTTGTTTTGTTTTGTTTTAGCTGTCCCAGTATCTTCCCTTAGCTTTTAACCTTCCAGTCTTATTTACACAACAACCAAAATGACTTTTTAGTAGTAATTTATTGTTATACAGGTAATTTTTATATAATTCAAAAGGCACCAGTAATACATGTATAATGACATAAGAAAAATATATAATGTAGTTTAAATTTTTTCCTCTCAGTTGCCTTTCCTAGCCACCTATTTCCCACACAAGAAGCACAAATATTACCAGTGTCCTATATCTTTCCAGAGAGGATTGCTTGTATAAACATTTACGCTCCATTTTTCCAAAAACCATAACATGTTATATACACTGGAATCTTTTTTGTTCACTCAATAAATCTTAAAAGATTATTTTATAAATGGTTGCATTAAAAGTTTTTAAAGATATACTAGGGATTGAACCACTAACACAACCATCCCCAAAGTGTCCCAGTGACTTCCTGTTACCCCGGCACACAACCCTGGGTCCTCGACATGGCTTTACAACCCTGCACAACCAGGTGCCCACGCACACATCCATTCTTCCTCCCTTTGTGAGCAAGCTCCAGGCACCCTGACTGTCCTTCAGTTCCTTCTTCAGATGTCCCACCTTAGGACTGTGACTTGCTTTCCGCCTAACTTAGCACGCTGTTCCCCACTCCCTGCCTGGACATTCTCATCAGCTTGCATTTTTCCCCCAGAAAACTCCTTGACTGCCCTGTCTCCACACCTAAATTAAGAGCCCACCAGTTACATTTTCATTGTCCCTTCATTTTTTGTTCATGGTCCTTGAAATGATGTGATTATTTGCTTACTGATGTTCTACCAAACTATAAATTCCACAGGGCTTTAGGGATTTTGCATATTTGTTGATGCCATGGTCATTGTGCCTACATCTTAGGTGCTTAATGAATAGTTATTGAGTGAACAAATGAATTTATATGAGATAAATTTTCAAACTATTCAAATAAATGTCATAGGAATTAAATAAGTATTTCTGGGGCCAGAAAGGAAAAAAACATTGCGTACAGAGTTGAAGCAGCAGTCTGGTTACATCTGTTAAAATAAGTTGAATATATTGATCTAAGAACCAGCATTGGGCCTCTACTCCAAGGTACAGTTGCTGCACCTTTTATTTTGAGGCTTGGCTATCTCCCAATGCCAAGTGGACCATTGAGAACGTCCCCTTAGCAGCCTGGGATGGCGGGAACCAATGAGTTCTTAACTGGTTTGGGAAACAGGCAAGTTTGCTTCCTTTAAGGAGCTCCTAGTGGGATTTCTGAAGGTGCTTGTTGTGGAAGTCAGGAAATTCCAAGAGGGAAGCTAGTCATTGCAAAATTTGCCTTCTGCCCCTGCCACCCATGCCCTTCTCCCCACATGAAGTCAGTCACTCTGACAGTTTCATGTTTGTTGTTGAGTGGACCCTTACTCCTCTGCTCCCTGATGTACTCTTTTCATTAGGAATTATGTAAGTTGTGTTTCTAGTAACAAGAACAGGCTGTAATAACCTGCTTGGGAGACTGAGGTAGGAGGATTGCAAGTCCTAGGGCATCCTGGCCAAAATAAAAAATAAAAAAGGAGCTGGGTGCGGTGGCGCACACCTGTAATCCCAGCACTTTGGGAGGCTGAGGCAGGAGAATCACGAATTCAAAGCCAGCCTCAGCAACGGCGAGGAGCTAAGCAACTCAGTGAGACCCTGTCTCTACATAAAACACAAAATAGGGCTGGGAACGTGGCTCACCCCTGAGTTCAAACCCCAGTACCAAAAAAAAATTAAAAAAGGGCTTGGAGATGTAGCATCCCTAAGTTCAATCCCCAGTATTGCAAAATAAAAACAACAAAAATAAATTTTAAAAAAATAAGTGGAAGTCTAAAATTAATAAAGATCTTGAAATCACCAGATTTTTTCCAGTTTTAGGGACAGTGATCTAGTCAGTAATAAACCTTTTAAAAATAATCTTAGGTATTTTTTTTCTATTTTTTTCCAGTTTTGAATAACTTAGCTTAAACTGGAAACTTTTTACTGTGGATGTAAAAAGTATATAATTAATCAAAAATATTGGCAGGGATGTGGAAAAATCAGAACGCTTGTGCATTGTTGGTGAAATGTAAAATGGTACAATCACATGGGAAACAGTATAAATGTCTCTCAAAAAATTAAAAACAGCTGGGTGTGGTGCTGTACACTTGTAATCCCCAAGATTTAGGAGACTGAGGTAGGAGGTTCTAGGCCAACCTCAGCAACTTAGGCCCAGTCTCGAAATAAAAACTAAAAAGGGCTGAGGGCGTGACTCAGTGGTTAAGAGCCCCTGAGTTCAATCTCCAGTACTCCCCCGCCCCCCAAAAAATTAAAAATAGAATTCCCATATGATTCAGCAACCCTCTTCTGGGTATATGTCCAAAAGGACTGAAAACGTTCTCGAAGAGGTATTTGTGTTTATACAGTGCTACTCACCGTAGCCAAGAGGTGGAAGTTACACTAATCTCCAGCTTATTAGTGGTTTCCTTTTCCATCACATGCTTTAAAGTGACTTCACTGGCATTTATAATGTTATAAAAATATTAGACATGAAGAAATAAAGCACTTTAGCAACCTCAGCAGTATCAAGTTCTAAATAACTTGCAAAATACATCAGATGCCAATCTATATTCTTCAGACACCATATATCCTGTTAGCCCATAAAGTCAAGATGGACTGTGAGCACTTGGAGAATTTGCTGTATATGGTAAGGGAGAAAAACTTTCTGGTGACCCTGAGTAATCAAAGTTGAGGGCAAGTGGCTAAGAACAGAAAGCCTCAGCTAGAAAGATGGCTTGAAGTTGTAAATGGTGCCTGGCAACGACCTTTACCTGTATCTATAAATTGCTTCAAAACATGGGCTGGATCCAAATGACACTTGATAGTCTGTTATGTAAATGGGGCTTACAGTTATTAATTTTGGTATTTATGACTGAAAGCATATAAAACTGAGTACCACTAATGGATTTTCCTGTTCTGATCCTGATGACCAGAAATTTGTAGTATTTTTGTTCTTATAAAGGCAATTTCCTTATGGAAAGGTATTTGGGCTTAAAACTTTGGATCTGACAATTGCCAAATTGTAGAATTAATGCCTTCTCTTGAGAGATGAAAGCTGTGCAGACTGTCCAAAGTGCTCAAAGCCCTCAGCTTTGCAGTTTGCTTACAATTTCATCTGTAGGTAGATATACACTTTATGTAATGTGTGCACATACACATACATATATGTGCATAGACACATCTATGTACTCACATAATTACCACTCTGGGGTATCTTCAAAATCTGAATTATCGTTTTGTATGTTATTGCAACTATGTTTTTTCTTTACTGTGAAAAATTCTGAGTCAATAATAAGAATTATATTCTATTCCTTTAATACCTCATAAAATATCAAACTCATGAGCCAAAGTACATCAAGAAATCAGTGATTCATTCCAGGCACAGTGGCGCAAGCCTGTAATCCCAGCACTTTGGGAGGCTGAGACAGGAGAATCACAAGTTCAAATCCCAGCCTCAGCAACGACGAGGCTCTAAG
>PVHX01008238.1:0-84712 GCA_004024805.1 Geosciurus inauris | reverse complement strand
TTTGGTACTGGAGATTGAACTCAGGGGCACTCGACCCCTGAGCCACATCCCCAGCCCTATTTTGTGTTTTATGTAGAGACAGGGTCTCACTGAGTTGCTTAGCACCTCGCCCTTGCTGAGGCTGGCTTTGAACTCGCGATTCTCCTGTCTCAGCCTCCCTAAGTGCTGGGATTACAGGCTTGAGCCACCGCGCCCGGCTTAACTTCTTCTTTGTCTGATTTTATCAAATCATGGTTGAATTGCATGGTTGGGTACAGACACAAGAGATTGGCAAAAACTCATAAAAGCATGCTGGGAGAATCAGTTGGCTATATGGAATTTCCAATAAAGAGTCTATTGCATTTTCCTATTAATTGTTAGTTGTGTGCTACGGGGCCTTTGTATCAGTGAGATTTATAGCAAATGTATGCATGTGTTTACATGCGTGCCCCTCGCCCAGAGCCAGTTGCCCCCTGACTTCTTTCCCATTTTTCTTCCATAGGCGCTTTCCCCATAAATCTCACGCACATCTAATCTCGCCTCGGCCTCTGCTTCTTAGAGGACCTGAATCAACGCATTCGGTCTGATGCATTTGTTCTGGGACATGGCTTAGGAATCTGGGATTCCGAACACATCGATTCCATTTTTACAGCTGCTCTGCCAATATTTATTGCTGAACAGTGAAGGATTCAGGTCCCCTTCTTCCCAAATGACCTTTAAATCCTGGTTTATGAATATTTAGACTGATTGCTGCTCCTTTTTGGTCAATATCTTTCATCACTGTGTCGCTTCTGCTTCATTTTGGGTTCTCAGTAAACTGGTGAATATAAATGGAGCTTTTACTTTGCAATTGAGGTGGTCGCCGTGAGGAAGATAATGCTTAAAAATTAATGTATAGATTCAGATACGTGAGAGGGGTGAGAAAACAGGCATTAAAGCTCATGAGGGACATTTTTACCTTCAGCCTAGAAATGCCTCAGTTTTCAAACGGAGACCAAATATTTATTATTTCTTGTTCTGGATTCTTCCGAGTTGTGCAGGAGTTGTAGCTCCTATCTAGAAACAAAGATTCTCCTTAATACATATGGGCCTTCACTAGAAAACAGGGTGATGCTTGTGAGGGTCTTGAGCTATAATTATAATGTCCTTACTGGGTGCTTGTAATGATACTTTTTCTGTTATTTACCAGGCATTAAACATCTATGTTATTTGGGGTCCTCTAAAAAGCAGATTTAGGGGAAAGACCTGTGGAATACAAAGTGGGAGGGAACAGAAGTGGTTAGGAAGGGCCAGGAGACCCCTGTGCACAGCCCGCTCCTGAGAAAGTTCGGGCTGGCTGATGGGGAGTCTCTGAGCAAAACTTGCCCCGCAGAGAAGACCTGTCAAGCAGGACTTGTGTGGGAACAGTACCCCTGGCATGCTCAATCACTGGCTGGGGGCTGCCTGGAGGAAGTGTGGCCTCAGCCTGGCCACCTTGATGGATGTGGAAAGGTGGTAGAGGATCAATCAATTGTGCTCCCCAAAGCAGCTCTGAGCAGGGGCCATGACTGTGGCCATAATATGTAAAGAACAGTAATGAAAATGGCAATCCCTGCCCTCGAGGAATCAATAATTGACAGAATTCTTGATCTCCTATTTCAGATCTCATTACTCCAATCTTCTCTGCTGTGCTTTTGTTTAATATGAAATGTTGGATGATGGCTTTGCGCCTCCTCCTGCATTCCAGTAGGGAACAGGTCTCTATAGTTGTTTTCTATGGTGGGGAGAGGGGTCTGAGCTTGGTCCTGTGCGACCTGCCGCTCACTGCCCCGGGTCTCTGCTCATGGGGCTGAGCTCAGTCAATCACCACAGGCTGAAGAGCTTCCACACGCTCATCTGAGCAACTCAATTTACCAACCACGTTTTCTGTTCTTGGTTTGAATGACAAATTTACGAAAAAACTTCCTCTTTGTAGACTCTTTTTTTTTTTTTTGGTAGCAGGGATTGAATCTGAGAGTCCTTAACCACTGAGCCACATCACCAGCCCTTTTTTAGTTTTTATTTAGAGACAGGGTCTCATTTTGTAGCTTAGGGCCTTGCTAAAATTGCTGAGGCTGGTTTTGAACTTGCGATCCTCCTGTCTCAGCCTCCTGAGCCAATGGGATTACAGGCATGTGCTACCATGCCCCACTTGTAGACTAACTCTTCTGGAAAGTTTGAAATGGTGGTTTCCTTTGTCCAGCACGTTGAGAGCAGGATATTTTGTTGCTGGCAGAGATAAGCATCCTGATTGACAGCTGACAGCAGGCAGCAGAGCAGAGGGAGCTCTGGAGAGGCTTGGGATAGGCTTGATTAAAGCCCTCTCCCCTTTTCAATCTCACCAGATTTGATGTCTATCTAACACTGAGTTCTGCCAAATTCTGAAGAGGTACTTAAAGACCTCACTTCATGCATTAAGACATGACTTTTTCACTGAATCGCTGCTCAGTTTCTCAGTTATAGCTACAGGCTGGTCATTTAGATTTAGATGTTGACAGGTTTATAATCTAAACAGATGCTTTTAAAAATAAAAGGTAAAGAAAGAAAAAGTTAGATGGAAAAGACACCTGTATAGCTGGCCCGCCCCAGGCACACCAGGAGGCATGATCCGCGCAGGACCCACATGGCGCCTGACTATTCTCCCTTTGTCCCCGTGGGTTGTTTGCAAACAGTTCCCAACTTCTCCAGGGGAAGAACATCCATGCTCTGTTGCTGGACTTGAAGGAACTAAGAGGTGGTGCTGGTTCCAGTTCTGGTTCCTACTTCACCTTGGGACCCCACCTCCAAGGCCTCTGCCAGATGCACCTACTACCAGGGAAAATGGATTCTCTCCAGCTCTGGCTGCCGCCTCTGAGTCGAGGAACCCACAGGCGTGTGCTCAGCTTTGGCACGAGATCTTGCCAGGCTAGCCCAGCAGAGGGAGAGGAACATAAGATGTCACTGGCTTTGTTCTGCTGTGCGTAGAGGCTGCTGGGAACGTGGAGGTTTTTGTTTCTTCATTCACATAGAACATCTCTTGATTGCCCAGTGGTGGTTTTGCCTTTTATAAATGGAAGGTAGAATAAAGAGTGTGTGTGAGTGTGAGAGTGTGTGTGTGATTGTGTGTGAGTGTGTATGAGTGAGTGTGTATGAGTGAGTGTGTGTATGTGATTGTGCATGTGATTGTGAGTGTGTGTGTGAATGTGTGTATGTGATTGTGAGTGTGTGTGTGAGTATGTGTGTGTGTGATTGTGTGCGTGGTGTGAGTGTGTGTGAGTATGCGTGTGTGTATGTGAGAGTGTGTGAGTGTGAGTGAGAGTGTGGGTGTGAGTGTGTGTGTGTGATTGTGTGCATGGTGTGTGTGAGTGTGTGTGAATGTATGTGTGTGAGAGTGTGTGTGTGTATGTGTGTGATTGTGAGTGTGTGAGTGTGTGTGAACGTGTGTGTGATTGTGAGTGTGTGTGTGTGAGTATGTGCGTGTGTGAGTGTGTGTGAGTGTGTGAGTGTGTGTGATTGTGTGGGTGAGAGTGTGTGAGTGTGTGTGAGAGTGTGTGATTGTGTGCGTGGTGTGAGTGTGTGTATGTGAGTGTGTGTGATTGTGAGTGTGTGTGTGAGTGTGTGTGATTGTGTGCATGGTGTGAGTGAGTGTGTGAGTATGTGAGTGTGTGTGAGTGTGTGTGTGTGTGTGTGAGAGCAGGCACTGTGTGTCCTGGAGTTTGGGAGGCAGAGCCCACAGGGCTGAAGAGGCACTGCGTGTGACTTCGCTTGGCCCCCAGCACACAGCAGGAGACGGTGGTTCTGGTAGGACAGTGTTCAAATCATTTGCTCAGATCAGTGGGGACTTAAACAAATGTTCTGCCTTTCTGGTTTCAATTTCAAAATATCTAGACTCTTCTTGGGAGATGTGGTAAACGTGGGGTGTGTGTGTGGTGTTTTGTTATGTTGTTTTAGCAAAGTAGGTTTTCATTCATTGGCTACCAGATTAAGAAGGCTTTAGTTTCTCTCTCTCTCTCTGGAAAGTGGGTTCCAGAATGGACAAACAGACCACAGAAAAGTCCTCTCCCCAGCTCCTCACGCCCTCCTGCTCTGAGCAATGAGAAGCCACATCCACGTCTTTTTAAAGGTTCATTGGGGGAGGTGATGGTGAAACGTTTCATGGCGGCACATGGTGAAGATTTAGCTGTTCCCTGGCCATAGAGGGAAGAGAAAACTACTCCACATGGTGGAAGGTTCTTTCTGGGAGCCTGGAGAAATAATGCATTTGCTCTATGGACCACTAGCCATTGGTTGCCTTTTAAACAAATGACTTATTCTAAATACACAATGGCAGAAACTTTGGGGAAAATAGGAGCATGCACTCAGTGCCCCCAAACCTGCCACCCCCCATCTAAAAATAGCCATCCATAAGCTCTAAGCATATTTTCTTCTCATCTCTATCCTATACAAGCATATTATATGTGTGTATATATACATATATAAAAATACATACATATAGCTATCCTTAAAAAATATCAAGTCATATCACAAAATTTGCCTTTAATCCATCATTGCAGGACTTCGGGAAAGGAAGTTACAGTACAGGGATTACTGTGGGGTCTGGCTCTCAGGGGACTGGTGGTCTAGCACGAGGGGATGGAGATGTCCTTACTTCCCTGGGTGCTCTAGCATGTGACCCTCATAGAAATGCCCGATTTTGCCTTCGAGGCACCAGCAATGTGGCTGGACTGGTGGTAGAGCTTGTCTGTGGGTATGGAGAGAAGCTCCTCTCTGGGGCTTAAGAAGTGTTTTGATGTTGACAGCCGGGTTCGGTGGCACATTCCTGTAATCCGAGTGGCTCAGGAGGCTGAGGCAGGAGGATCATGAGTTCGACGCCAGCCTCAGTAACTTAGTGAGGCCCTAAGCAACTTAGTGAGACCCTGTCTCAAAAATCAAAAAATAAACAAAAAGGGATGGGGATGTGGCTCAGCTGTTAATTGCCCCTGGGTTCAAACCCTACTACCAAAAAAAAAAAAAAGTTTAACCCGTCTGAATTGTGCATATTTTCAGCTCAGCCCACACTGGACAGATGCAGAAATTATGAGCCCTACTGTCTGGCAAGACATGCATCTACCATTCCACTGTGCATGGGCTGTTCCCACCTGGATAGAGCTGCTCCACGTCACCGCACACCTGAGGGCAAGTGCTGGCCCTGTATTCATACCGACACACACGTGACACATGTTTTCCTACGCCCGTGGGAAAAGGTTCCCCTCTGGCCAGGCAGACTTCTTTGCCTAGAGCAAAACTGTTCACCTTCCAGTGGAGAAAGGCCACGTACCCTTTTCCACACACTCTTAAGTCTGAACACTCCTACCATCCCAGATGACTGGTTTTGCACACACATCTATCTGCCAACTACCCTGACACTTACTGTAACCTCATGTGCTGGAGACTGTGACACTCAGGTAGTAAGGAAGAGCTTTTTTCAGTTCATCAAGATGTATGACGGAACTTCATTTTGTTTGCATTTTCAAAAGGCTCATCCACTTCTGTGAGCCCTGGCTCTCAATGGGGACCATTCCGCCCTCCAAGGAGCTCTGATCGCCCCAGGTGGGAGTGGAATACTACTGACTTGGAACCCTTGGAGGCCAGGCATGCAGTGAGCGTCCTCCAAAGCACCAGACAGCCCTGCACAGCGAGGAATCCCCTGGCCGTAAGTGTCAGTAGTGCTACAAACTGTGTGGCAAACAGAATACAGACACCCGAGAAATTCTGGTGTGGATATTGGGAAGACTGAGTGAGTGGTGGCATCCACCTTGAATTTTACTTTTTGGATTATGTGATGTTTTGGCATCGTAAGAATTTTGCTGGCTGGGGAGATACTGCCCCTCCCAGAACTGGCTTTCTTCAAGATAGCAAAAGGCTCTGCCAACCTCCAGACCAACCTTTCCTGAGACACACCAGGTAGAATTTCCCCTGCCCTGGAGCACCCTGGAGCCTGGGACCAGCTGGAAACCAACCACTGCTACAGCCCAAAGCCCAACAGAATCCTCCAAAGGAGCCCACCTGGCATTTCCCATGGACCCCCCTCCCACACCCAGGAGGCTCTGGCTTAGACTTTTCCATTAGTTCCATCCTCAGCCCTGTTTTGTGTTTTATGTAGAGACAGGGTCTCACTGAATTGCTTAGCGCCTCACCGTTGCTGAGGCTGGCTTTGAACTTGCAATCCTCCTGTCTCAGCCTCCCTAAGTGCTGGGATTATAGGCTTGGCTCCTAAGGAACTTCTTTGCAAACCTGCTCTCCTTTCCTCCTGCAGCTGTACTGATGTGGCATCCTGTCCTCATGCACATCCTGGGACAGTGGATGATGAAGCTAATTCAGTCCCCGCTCTTCACATCTGGCGAATTTCTGGGGAAACCTACAGTAAAATCAAAGTGGAGAAACGAACCACATACTTTCTCAGGGCGCTCCTTCCCTGGCGATCCTCCTCCAGTTCTCGGTAGCAAGTCTGTTTGCTAATTTCTTTTTCCCAGAAGCTCTTGAGCTCACGGCAGGTTTCACAGCAGAAGACTTCCCGGCGGATGTATTGATTGTTCATCCCTGAAACAGAAGAGGCAAAGCCAATCCCTTTCAATAGAGCCACTTTAATTTTGGATGAGTCTGAAGCCAGCTGCTGCCAGTTATGCTTTTTTTTTTTCCTTCCTGTTACTGTAGACGCATCTCAGCTGCAAATGAAGATAATAGCAGTTACATCAGAAAATGTTGGGAAAAAATTTTTGAAATGAACCAAAGTAAAAAGGATGTCTGGTAATCCTTCCAGACTATCTGATTCTATAAGGGTCTACCCCTTCCAGGGCCTTGGAGCAATTTTGCAATTCTGTAAATTATGGAAACATTGTAGTAATGTAAATGATTCTTTGAACAGAGAAATTCAAACAAATTTTGTCCAGTGGGATGCAAATGGTACACCTATAGATATTAATCAGTTTTTCATCTACTTGTAAACTCATTTGAGTATTCCTGATTGCCTATATATGTGTTTTTTGAATTTTCCTTTGCATGTTGGTTGTAATATCTTACTAGTTTTCTCATTATTTATAAGTAAAATAAAATCTTTGGCATGTGTTTATTCTATATCTGTATGAGAGTCATGATTTAAACTTTATTAAAATATCTTTTAACATTTATTTTATAGCTCATGTGTGTGTGTGTGTGTGTGTGTGGTGTGTTTACGTGTGTGTACATGTGTGTATAAAATGAGTAGATAATCAAAAACTCTGGCCAGGAGTGGTGGTGCATGCCTGTAATCCCAGTGACTCAGGAGGCGAGGCAGGAGGATTGCAAGTTCAAGGCAAGTCTTAGCAACTTAGCAATGCCCTGTCTCAAAATAAAAATAAAAAAGGGCTGGGGATGTGGCTCAGTGGTAATGCACCCCTGGGTTAAATCCCCAATAATAAAAGCAAAACAACAACAACAACAACAAACAAACAACAAACAAACCCAAAACCAAATAAAAAACCAAACACAAAGCAGAGCAAATAGAAGGCACTCAGTAAATGTTATGTTTTTTCCCTTCTTCCTCATACGACGATGACCTCTACCATTTATTGAGCATTTATATGTGCATTTATTTATGCCTGATAGGCATCTGACACACTGTTCCTTTGATCCTCACTGCAACCCTGTGAGATGGGGGCCTCTCCACTTGCTGTTCAGATGCGCACAAGGAATGGCCACTGCCTTTGCAAATGGCTATGTCCCAGCACACTTGCTGGGCCTGTGTGTGTGAACCCCATGAGAATGCACGGTTAATACTTCAAGGTGTTCACTTTGTACCTGAACGTGCCCAGTTTTCCGGATCTTAGCGGCTTCATTAGGCAGGCAGATGCAAAGGACTGCAAAACAGATCCCTCCCTGCCCTCGGGTAGCACCTACTCAAAGCAGAGCCTCAGCCCTGGCTAGAGATTGGAAAAGAGACCCAGTCCCTCCTCCTCTGCTAAAATCCTCCAGGGATTCCCAGCCAGCCAGGTCTACCTGGGTCAGACCAAAGGGCTGGTTGTGGAGCGGAGTTTAAAATAGACTTCAGAGAAAAAAATAATATTTACAATACATAACATATTTATATTACCATTATGTTATATTTCTAATAGAATCCGATGCCCTTATCAGAGGGGCAGCGAAGCCTTCCCCGCAGAAAGGTCCAGAGATAGGAAGAAACTGAGAGTAAGAAACTTGGAAAGGAAAGCAGCTGCTCTATGAGTTCTGTATGAGTTTAGAGCCCACTTTCCTTATTCTTCCTCCTGGGCCTGTCTTCTTCTAATCATCTGATAGTTTCGGTAGCCAGAGCTGCGCTGGGTAAAACTGGGCCAGGGACACATGGGTTGGTGCGGTGATGTGGGACTGCCTGGGTGAGGATGCGGGACTGCCTGGGTGAGGATGCGGATGGAGACTGGGGAGGGGGCGGGAGAGCCACTTCCCAGGTGCCCATCACAGGGGGGTTGCATCCGGGTAATTCTCACTGTACACAGCCTCCTGACAGCCACTCTCCACCCCCTCCCATTTTTGTTTTCCTTTTTAAAAAAAGAGACATTTATCTTTTAGAAGTGTTTCTTAATTGGTGCATTATAATTATATGTGGTAGTGGAATGCCTTATACCATATTTGTACATGTACATAACAGTTTGATACTTTTTAAATTTTATTTTTTATTTAAAAGGTAAAACCCATTTTTCTCTCCTTTCTCCCTCTCTCTTCTTTTTTTTTTTTTTTCTTTTTTTCTTCCGGGGATTGAACCCAGGAACGCTTAACAACTGGGCCAGATCCCCATCCCTTTTTATATTTTTATTTAGAGACAGGCTCTCCCTAAGTTGCTTAGGTCCACGCTAAATTGCCTTAGGCTGGCTTTGATCCTCCTGCCTCAGCCTCCAGAGCCCCTGGGATTACAGATGTGTGCCTCCACGCCTGCCTCTAAAACTATTTTTTAAAAACTGATAAGTAAAATTGTACGTACTTATCACGTACAACATATTTTAAAATATATGTACACGTGGGATGGCAAAACTGAACTAATAATTAATGTCTTACTTTGCATAACCAGAAACTGATTTTCAGAGGCAATTCATGCCTCTACCGAGGCCACATGGCCCCAGGGTGCAGCACAGGCAGAGCTGAGCTCTGTGGAGCACAGGAGATGTCCTGGAGAGAGGAGGCTTGGCTCCGCTGCCCTGTCCTCCAGGTGCTCTGTCCTGTGACTGATAGACACAGAGGGGTTTGTGACAGTGAAGTTGAGTTTCTTGGAGAGAATTATTTTGATAATTTTTGGAATTAAATGCCTTGAAGCATTTAATAGGGCTTCAGTATTCTTAATTATCTTAAATGATCCCTTTCTAAATTATTGTTTTCAAAAAAGAACTGACCCGGAAATGGTACCTTTAGAGGCATCTCAGCTACTGAGGGGGGAAGTCAGAGAGGGGATAGATTTTTGTTCTTTCCGGGTAAGAGAAGTGCTCGGTTCTGGAGCCTTGTGGTGTCTTTCCAGGCAGGGACATACCCTGGAACCTCTCTGAACTCCAGCTGTCTCCAGCCTCACCTAAGACATGCTCCTGTCTTCCAGGGGCCCTATCTATCACTTGTTTTCTTTCCCAGGCTGAAGGATTCAGTGCAAAGTATTCAAATACATTTCTAGTTACTGGATGTCAGAAGGAAAGCTATGAATGAAAATAAATCAGATTTTATATTTTCACAGAAGTAGGGTGTTCAGTGCCTGCCCTCCTGCAGCAGGTAGATTTCCTTGTGCGTTCGCCTGGAGCTCCAGGAGTACCTAGTCCTCTCATTTTGTTGGGGTTCAAATAACAGAAGAGAAAACAGTGCTTGCTGTGCACTGAGAGGAGGTTGTTAAATGTACAACTTGCCATTAGGTAGGCAAAAATAACCCCCCTCGCATGCGTGATTAAAAGGCTTCTAAAAATTTCAAGTTCTTATTAAGCATCTGGCATTCGGAGAAAGGAGAGTTTGGCTAAATAGGTCCTCATGGAAATGTTTCCCTTTTCTCAATATTTAGAATTAGCATTTTAAACTGAAGAGCGTCAGGGAGAAGAAAAGAGAGGCCCGGGCAGGAGCCCAGTCCACAGTCACATGCCATCTGTCTTCATGTCTGTTATCTGCTGGGGGCAGGAAGGTGGGGTTCTGCACATGGAGGAGGATCTATCCCAGCAGGCCCTGCAGTTGCAGAATCGTGAGCCAGGGTGAGCAAGGGTAGCTGAAAGCAGAGTGCTGTCCACACAAACCCAAGGAGCAAATGGGATCAGAATGAACCCAAAGGAGGCCAGGCAGGGATGGGCAGTGTGCTGGGCTTGTTTCCTGTTCTCTTCTGGGCAGGAGGCAGTTGGGATAGGGCTGGGGGCTCTCTTTTCAGGAGGAGCTGAGTGCAGTGGCTGTGACCTTTGGGAGGACACAGGAAGGAGTCCTGAACTCGGATGCCCTCAGGGGCTGGGCGGGCACTGCACTGTGGCCTTAACAGGAGCCCACAGGTGCCAGCGAGAGGGAAGATGGCTTTACCCCGATGCAGGCTGAGGGCCGCCTACCGGCTCCTCTCAGGGATGCGTTCTCTAATCACAGCTGTGGCCCTGTGACTTCCTCAGCTTTCCTCCAAACCTCTTCCCCGGCTTGAACTACTTTGCTTGCTTTCTGCAGCCTTCCTACCTAGTTCCGAGCAGCCCCTTTCGTCCTCGGCACCTGAGCAGACCAGGAATGTCCCACTGGACTTGGCCAGACCCACTGTGGGAGGGGGAGTTCTTCCCCCGCCTCACCTGGCCCGTAGGGGACGTGCAGGCACGGGGACATGCGAGGGAGCCGAGAAGGAGGGTGGAGGACTTTGTCACTGCTGTGGCATTGAGTAATGAGCCCTTTGCTCACTCTGGGCCCCAGTTTTATTACCCATGAAATGAAGATTAAGAGTGGTAACCTAGAGGAAAGTGCCTCAGACATGACCTGCCATTTGTCCCTCTGTCCAAAGGCTGCATGCTTGTCCCCAGGGAGCTCAGGGTCTGTTGCCCGGCCCCTGTCAAGCATTGACAGTGCCTTGGACCACCACCTAAATTGCTCCCGTTGTCTCCAGTTTGTACATGATGTCAAACGCTTCGCTTCTTACCGACTCAGCCTGTATTTAAGGTTTATTTATCTCTGTTGCTGGGCTGTCAGAATTAGAGAGACTGAGGTCATGGAGATAAGTGGTTTCCCAAATTACCCAAGGTCCTGTGTTGATAGCAGACAGAGATGCCTTTAGCAAAGCTCTTGGTGGTGAGACTCGTCCTTATACCACTTAGGATGTATTCATGGGCTCTTCGTGGTCAGGCCCTGTAGTCACAGTCACCGAGGGCTGCTGACTGTATTGTAGAAGTGACTGAACTGCTAAAATTGATAATTGCCACTCTGCCAATGACCGGGCTCAATTTTCCTGTGGTATTATTACAGCCCAGCTGCTTGTTTTGCTGGGAACTGCTGGGAAACTTGATCTTTAGCCTTCAGGATTATGACAAGTTCTATAAGAGGAAATACATTTTGATTCAGACAAACTATGCTTTTCTCCCTCCCATTTACATCTGTTGGTCGCTTTTATGAGCAACACGGTAGTAGCTGGTATCTGCTGCTTTGCATCCTCAAGAAATAGAATGGATGCAAATTTTAGGAAAATATCAAAATAAGGCAGAAAGAGGAATAAAGGGCTTCCAGTTTTCCCTGGGGGTATTGATGGAAAATCTAAGCTGTGGCAGTTGCCTTCTCTGCACCCACACCTGATCCAGGCAGAGAAATCAACTCTGCAATGTCTGTACGTAGGGCTGCTCCCTGTTGGGGCTCCCATGAGCACCGAAAGGCTTTGCTTTCTCCAGTTGCTCTTTCTGTGGGATCAAGGAAAAAGGAAAGCTGCTGTGATCTCCTGTGGGATGGATCAGTAGTGTTTTTATAGTCACAGATATAAGAAATTCTAAAGAATGCAGGCACGTCAACCGGTGGGGAATCTGAACCCTCCTGAGCCACTGTCAAAGAATGGCAAGATTAAAATCCTATTTTTATTTTTTTTAACATAAGGAACGTTTCAAACTCAAGTGTCTCCGTTCTCTTCTTGTGTGACTGATTTTTAAATAAACCCAACTTCAGATCTTTACCCTCAACCCCTCTAAGTTTCAGTTTGTGACTTTCCGATCCTGCAGTGTCTGGACGGGAGGGAAGAATTTCTCAGGTGAGCGTGTGAACGCTTTAGTTTTTTGATTTCCCTCCAATCCTGAGATTCACTAAGAATAGAGGATCATGTTTTTTTCCTGATGCCTGGATAGTGGTGTTGTCCTCCATCCTCAATAGCTTCAAAATCAAGAGTAGCAAATTTTCCTAATGAACACTTAGTGGTACTGTCTGCCTTCCCATGCTCACTTAAAAAGTGCATCAGTTTTGCTGCATTTATGTTTTGTTTCCCCAGTTTTTATAAAATCTTGGGTAGAGAGAACGCTTTCTCTTCCTTAAGATTAACAGAAGGGTCAAACGCACGGGCATTGGCACTGAAATGCAGCCTTGGAGCCATAACAGGGAGCGGAAGTGGGGCTGGGGCAGGAGCAGGCCTGTCCCACTTGGGCTTGAGATTCAACCTGCCTCCACACCTTTACCTACTGGCTGGTGGGCTGCGAGGCTGTGGTCTCTGGTTACAGGGAGGATAATGTCCAATGTCACTTGTCAACCGTGATGGACTGGGATTCAAACCCTGCCAAGTGCAAATCTGGCCGGCCAGCCGGCCAGAAAGAGGGCAGCTCCCGGGAATTGCTGGGTAATGCAAGAAACAGACATTTTTTTGTTAAATCTGCTGGGATTGAAAATCTAAACTCCAAGAGTTGCTCTCTCTGTACCTACACCTGACATGCCAAGGTCAGGTCACCAATTCTTTATCAGGGCAGAGCTGGATTAATTATTTTTTTCTCCAAAATTACTTCATGCTGTTCCATCAAGGCAAACTTCTTTTCTCCTCTCCAATACTTTCTGTCAAAGGTACTCACAGGTGCCAGTTTTATGTGTGTCATGATAAGAACCAAATCAATGAAACCCAGAGTCCTGACACTAGCGCCTCACGGTCATGCACGAAGGCCAGTCCTTCACCTGGAGATTCTGCCTTTGCAGGTGCCAGGGCTTCCTGGCACTCCATTTCCTGCAGGGGGGCTTTTTCACACATGGTGGCAATACGTTTAGGTCAGAAGTTGCTGGGCCCAGGTGCCAAGAAGCTACAATTGACAGTGTGGTCTTGAGACCACAGGGTTTCTTTTCCCATCCCACCTCCAGACTCCAGGCTCCCAGGAGTAAATGTCTTCCTCCTCTTTCTTCTTTCACCTGCCCCCATGGAAGCTGAGCTGTGATGTGGAAGGGTTCCACAGTTTCGTAACTTGCAAAAACGCTTTCCTTTTCTCCTCCCCTCCAACTTTAGTCAGGCTATTTGCATTTAAACCTCTATAGTTTTCTATTTAATATGATTAATAGCCTTCCAAGCCATCTCAGATTTTGCTGACAGTATACGGGGTCTTAGGAAGAGGCTCCAGGGAAATAAAATTACCTGGGGCAATGTGAGTTTGGATAGCTGGAATTTTTAACTCAAAGAACACTCATAGGGGAAAAAAAATGCTTATACTGAATGTCTCCATAATAATTCAGTCCATCGTTTTCTCTGGGGTTCACCTGAATTGATTGGGGTGTGTCATGTTTGGACCTGGAATGTCCGCCAAAGGCTCCTAATGCTAAAGGCTGGTCCAGCCATGTGCAGAGGTGAGGCTTTGGGAAGTGATTGGCTCACAGGGCTCTGATGTCATCAGTGAATCAATCCATTGATGGACTCATAGCTGAAGGAACTCTTGGGAGGTGGCGGAAACTGTAGGAGGTGGGCCTGGTGGATCCTCGGGAACTTGCCCTTGGGGACTCTGTCTTGACCCCAGCCTCTTCCTCTCTCTGTCTCTACTTGCATGGTGCCTTGCTGTGAGCAGCTTTTCTCCACCAGACCCTTCCTCCATGATGTGCTGCCTCACCTCAGGCCAGACCAATGGAGCCATCTGACCATGGACCGACCCCTGTGAAACTGAGAAGGCATTTTGTCTCAGGGTGACACTAGGTCATGAAGGAGGGACACTAGTGATCAGCAGAGAAGTCACTATGACTTTGGGCTCTTATGACCTTGAGGAAATTATTGAACCTTTCTGAAGCTTGATTTCTTTACATGATAAACGCCTTGTTCTGAGAATTAAACGAGGTCATGTAGCACGCAGACACTGAACGTAACGTCTGCCCCTAGTAAATGCTCATGACCATCATCTATTGTCCTGTTAGCAACCTGTGTTGGGTAAAATTCCAAATGTTGTCTCATTTTATCTACAATATATCGTGATAGGTTTTATTGTTCCTGTATTTGGGGACAAGAAAGGGACCCTGAGATGTTAAGTGACGTTCCCCTAGCCCGAGGAATCTTGCCCAGACCCGCTCATTTCACAGTCCCCAGTCGGCCCAGTCATGGGGTGCTGACATCACACACAAGTGGCTGACACTGAATGACGATGGGTCAAGCTCTGCGATTGCTCATTTGATCTTAAAAATCATCTCAATGAGTGATAATGGAAAGCAACAGCTCTGGGATGTGGGTCTTATGATTCCCCAGTGAACTGACAAAAAGCCAGGCAGAGAGAGTTTCAATGCTTGTCTAAATCACGGAACCCATCAGCGCCTATGCTGCCTGATGCCCAAGCTCCTGTCAGCACCTCCCACGGTTTAAGCCACTTTCCTCCCTCATTTAGGGGAAAGTTCGCCAACCCTAGGAAAAACAAGTACTGAAGAGTGTCCGTGGTGGCAGATCCTAATTATCCCAAGATGCTCTGCAAGAGCACTGCTCGGTCCCCCGCGTCCCTGCCCATGGTCAGGATCCCTGCTAAGTGAATCAAATAGCAGTCTTGTGGGGAAGAGACACGGGTCCTATGACACGGGAGAGGGCTGGGCAGGTCACCAGCATCAGTACAGTTGGTTGCTCTGGTTAGAAACAGAATGTCAAAATGTCACAAGCACTGATAACAAATGGACAAAATTAGAATATGGACGATGACAGAATTGTACCAGGGTTTAATTTCTTCAGGTCGATGGCTGTGCTGTGATTCGATCAGAGAGTGACGGTGTTCTTGGTGAGAACACGCCAGAGTGTATAGAGGGGAATGAGGCTCATGATGCGTCAACTCGTTCTCGAATGGTTCAGAAGAAACAGCAAGGTGGATAAAACAGATGAGAAAACAAAGGTGATGACAGGCACATTCGGGCCCTTGGGATATGGGAGTTCTCTAAATTATTCTTGTAACTGTAATCTTAAAATTATTTTCAAATAAGTGCTAAAACAATAAAAATTACTTTTACCTCCTTACAAGAGTAAAAAAAAATCCTGCTATTTCCCTTTTCCCCTCACAGCCTGTCCAACCTCTTATGCAGAAGCTCACTTTCTGTAAATCCACGGTGGATAAACTTGACCTTTTAAAACCCCTTGTACTGAGCATTTTACTTTGCTAGGAAGAATGAAAGGCTTAAAAAAAAAATGGGTGGAGGGCATTGCCAAAGGACAGAGCAGCCAATTTGAAAGAGTTCCCAAGAACCAAAGCTGGAGCAGCAACACAAGTTACATGGCATTAGCTACAATCCAAAGAACGAATCCACATTGATAGAAATGACTGAGATAAACAAATAAAAGAAAAAGAACTGTTGCTTTCATAATTCCAATGAGCGGATGTGGAAGGAACCAGGGGCAAGAAACCCCCATGAACAGCACAGCTGAGCTTGCTGCAGGCGGAATTCACTGACGGGAGAAAACTCACTGCCTGAAATGTGATATTTGCAGAGGCACAGAAATATACCTCCAAAAGTTCCCTCACGCCTGTGGAGTTTTTACATACGACCGGACCTTCTTTGATACCCGCCCTCTCTCCCCTCCCCTGGAGACTGACATGACTTGGTGACTGGGAGGAAATGGTGATGTTCCAGTGCAGAAATGAAGGCCCCCTTAACCAGGAGGTCAGGGGGCACATCAACCGTAGTACACACTGTCCACGTCATGTGCCCCTGATATCACACGATGCTACAGAAAGATGTGTCACAGCTGGGGTACAGTTCCCTAAACTCCAGAAAGCTCTGTCTCCTCCTGAGAAAATTATAGTCAAGCTCAAATTTGGGTACATTCTATGAAATGCCTGACGACTCCTTATTAAAGAGTCACAATTGGGGCTTACCCAGCATGCACAAGGGCCTGGGCTCCCTCTCAGCACAGAATAAAATAAAACAAATTAAAATAATAAAATAAAGTCAAGTCAAGTCAAATAAAATAAAATAATAAAATACCAGGTCATGAAGGATAAGGAGAGACTGCAGACCTATCACAGTTTGGAAAAGAATAAGCAGGCATGAAGTACCCCTTGCCCACACATGACATGGAAGTGCAGTGTGGTACTCTGGATCAAATCCTAGAACAGTATAAGTACATTAGTGGGGAAAGTGGGGAATCTGAATAAAGTCCACAGTGAATTTTGTTGCACCAGTGTCCATTTCACCGTTTTGACAAATGTTCCGTGGCTCTGTCAGACGCGAACCTGAGAGAAAGCTAGGTGATAGATATATGAGCACATTCCATGCTGTCTTTATAACTTTCCCTAAATCTGAAATTATTTCAAAATAAAAAGTCAAAAAAAGAAAAAAGGCTATACCAAGCCCATGCATCTTCCTGACACCAACAGGCTATGGGCCGTTCTCTAGCTAAGGAATGCTGTTAATGCACACAGATACCATGTCCCAAAGCCAGTGGCCCCGTGCAGTCTGGTCCTCCCTGTTATGGAAAGAGCCCTGGACTAGGAGTTAGGAGACTTCTACATCCATCTGACCAAGTTACTTGAATTGAGTCTCCATTTCCTCGTCTGTCAAATGGAATAATACATTCATGATGCACTATAATTCACAAGTTTAATCAGCTTTCGGGGTAATGTTTAGCACCCAAAAAAGTAAATGCTTAATAAAATCTTGTGTATTTTTTAAATAAATACTTATACATTGATTATCCACATATCAAAGGCCACGAACTCAGAAGCCTAAGGGTTCTATGGCAAATTCTAGAACATGTGGCTCTTTCTAAAGGAGACACTACCACTCAGCTCCCAAAGACAGTTGCCAGCGGGGTGTGGTCCCAGCGTAACCTGATATTCACGTTTTGCAAAAGAAGATTAAAATCTTGAATTTTTTTTTTAAAAAAAGTGTAATCTCCTTATTTTAAAATGTTGCTAATGAATTTAAGATGTTAAAGCATTGTGCTGAACACCAGTCAGAGTGCTCTGCTGGCCTGACAGGGCTTTGTGTGTTCAAAACAAAGATGCCTCTGGGTTTACCATCCGCACAGAGCTTATGCACCAGCCGAGCTGGGTCCAGGGCCCCAGGGCTCTGCTCTCTGTGGCTTCAACCCCTTAGTCTTGGCCCTTCAACTAGATCTTCAACTGCCAGGGGGCAAGGGCCTTGCTTAATCCCAAGCCCTTTCAGTATGACCAGTGCACAAGGAACCTGTCATTTCCCCCATGCTGACACCCCTCACCAGCTCAGTTCAACTCCTCCAAAGAATCATTTCTCCACAGAATTTTATAGCCTTTGAAACTTCTTAAAAGGTAAGCTGGCCAATATCATGAAGTTTGGTTAAAATATTGCTTCTCCTCCCTGCTGTAGTCTGCCAGCCCTGTGGTTGTGGCTGTCACTAATCAATGCCATTTTTTTTTTTCCTGAACAGAAAATGGACTTTATCTCTTTTAAAACAGTGGGTTCAAGTCAGGTTGGATACAGATTCATTGGTTTCCAGAAACTTTTGTTCTACTTTTAGGAAGTGACGATCTGGAACAGGGTCTCCTTAGTCATCCCTGTCACCCTGCTGAGATCACTATGCTGATCAATGCAGTGAGACCCTCGGAACCCCAGGGGGCCTGAGAGATGGACACCCAGGAGGAGCTGCAAGGGGTGAGGTGGGGCAGCAAGGGACCTGGGAGGGCGCTCTGCCCCCTGAGGGTGACTGACGTAGGAGGGCCAAGAGCCCCGAGACAAGTAGCATTTGCTCCTTGCTTCCTGAGTATTTTAGGGCAGCCCTCCCTTTGTTTTCTTTGTGCTGTGATGGTCCATGTATTTGAGGATACATACAACAATTATCACATGCCAACATTTATTCAACCTTTCTGGTCAAAAAATCTCTATAATAATAATAAAAAACCCTCCATAATAATGATAATAATAATATTAAATCTCCAGAATAATTTGGTCAAAGGATTAGAAAGTTTTACACTATTAGCAAAGATGCTCCTTCAAGATTGTATTTTTTTTTTTTAGTTGCTGACGGATCTTTATTTTATTCATTTATTATTTATATGTGGTGCTGAGGATCGAACCTGGTGCCTCATGCATGCTAGGCAAGAGCTCTACCACTGAGCCCCAACCCCAGCCTCAAGATTGTATTTTTTAAAAAAGGTAAATATACCCATGGTAAAATGTTTAAAAAGTACTGAAGGATATAAAATGAAAAATAAAAAGTTTTCTCTCCACATTGCCGCCAGCCACACTTCCTAACGACACTCACTGTGAAGGATGTCTTGTTAATATTTCCATTTTAATGAAGCCATATGAGTGCGTACATATGTGTATATATATAAATATATGTATTCTAGTTTTGTAAGCAGGGCTAAACTGTGTGTCCTGTTTTGAATTTTGCTTCATTCAGTTAAAAGATTTTCTTACCATCACACATTTTTCGGGGCTGCATTATAATCTCCTTACAGATAGGCCATACTTTATTTAATTGTTCCCATCCTGATGTGTATTTGATTCCTGTTGGGGTCTGTTACAGACACCTTCAAGGGAATCGCATGTTTTGTTCACATACTCAAGTCTGAAGCATCCCGTCCTAGAAGGATAATTGCAGGGCAAAGTCATGAACTGCTTTCTTTATAATTCCCTGTAGCCCTCTGCCGTCATGCACGTGTGGTTATGTGAGTGTTAAAATCATTTGTGGGCTTGGAGGAACCCCTTTAATAGAAGCACTTCCAGTTTCTTCCAAGGCAGAAAAGACCAGGAGGTCCCTGGATCTGCCTCTTAGTGGAAAGACACAGCACACATGAAAGTCATGTGCTAAGGAGAGTGGACCTGAACCTGTCGCTCAAGACAGACCCTGGACAGCTGCTGTTGCTTGAAGCATATTTGTCAGATTAATAAACAAATGAATCATGACGGTGCTTATAAAAAGGCCATCGAGATGTGTCTCAGTTCAGTGATGCTTCAACCATGAAAACCCTTCATCATTTGAACAAATAAATTTCAATTTTAACCAGTTTTACTGCATTCTTATGCTAGCAGGAAAGACATGTAGTTTGAAGTATGTAAAAAGAAACGTTCAAAGTTATAACAGCAGATAAGTATTCCACATGGCTAATTTTGATTTCTATTTCTCCTATTTTCTTCGAATGGTATTTGGTGTATAGTTACCATATTATTATTAATGCACCGTTGTTTTTTAAGTGCAGATTTAAATGCTTTTTATTTTATGAGTTTTATTCACTTTGCTTGGAAAATTTCTTTTTGTAGATTTTGGAAGGTCCGGTCTCCTTGTCTGTCAGTTGAGGCTCATCCGGGTCCCTCTGGCTCTCCTAGTCAGGAAATCACCAAATTCAAGGGAATAGTCAGTACCTTCTAAATTATAAGGGCTTTCAGGTGAGAATATCTGGTTACTTTGTATACTTTGCTGGGGATAAAAGAGTCTGTTTCTTTGCATCCCCTACAGTGAAAGGAGTTTTTGCCAGATTCTATCTCTTGGGAGAATTAGTCCTATTTGGGGTAAATCATTACCAATTTGGAAAAGTCTTTATTCCAATGGTGATTTACTTGACTGATTCACTTACACTTGAAAACTACTATCATTCACTCTTAAATAAATTTTACAGTTATTTAGCCAAATAGCATTTACTGAAACTTGACTTTGTGAGGCTCAGGCATTTTTATCTATATGATGAGAGGCTACAGAATTGTCAGTTGTATAAACCAAAACAAAAGTGAATTCTACCATTTAATTTCCCAAGTCTCAGGGTACTCAGCTGATAGGAACCCCAAGTTAAAGATTCATCCTCTTGACCACCGGCTTCCTCAGCTATAATGGTCAGGCACCTATAATGAATGTTTCTTAGGACTCATCAATCAGCACGGTGTATTCCTGATTTTGGTTAATCTCAGAACCTTCCTCACTGAGATGGACACTGATTTCTGACTCTTTCACATTCTTCAACTTGAAATTCATGCATCATTGACATTTAGAAAAAGATGGAAATACTCAAAGATGGAAAAAAAAATCTTTTGGTTCATTTAAGTCACTCCCATCTGGTTCCAGGGTAGGAGAAAATGAGTTCCAGGGGCCACAGGTAGAAGGGGCCATGTCCATTTCAATTTCTAGCCCCAATCGTCAGATGCTCTCATACCTAACACACAAGCTCAACACACCGTACCTTAAAGATGAATTTGCAGGTGACTGATCTCCTGCTAGGTGCGGAGGAGGGCAAGTGTCCCAGCCCTGGTCCTGCCTTCTCGGCTCTGGTTTGTAAAGGCCACAGGCACAGTCCTGGAGTCTCATTGCTGTAGCTCTTTATATAGAGACTGGAAGGAGTTACAAAAATCCCTCAGCCTTTCAAGGTCATTTGAGCCAAATTAGTAGCAGAATCAGACAGTATCTTTCCAGGGACATCGTAGCCTTCCCTTGTGGTGAGAGATGGCTCTAAACAAATTCCATCCCCTGCTACTCCACCCGCCCGGGGGCAGACGAGCTTCTGTTCTGGCAGGTCCCATGAGTGCTATGACTTGGCCCGAACCAGGGGAGATGGTTTAGAACATGTACTGGATTATCCATGTGCTCCATTCCTCTGTGACTCGTGAAAACCCAGCCTCTCCCCGTGGTGTGTCAAGGGGCCTGGAATGGTGGGATGGGTCATACTTGGGTGTAACGTTACAGGAAGACTTAGAGGTATCTTGTTCTTGGGATCCATTAATCCTTGAATAGAATCTGGTGATGACATATCACGGCCTGCTCAGTTCTCTGCCCGTTGGAGCAGAAATTGACCCCTGGTGAGTGTTTTCCAATAAAATGCATCCAAGTGAGATCGACTTCTCATTTTAGAGTGGCTCTTATCTCATTATGGAGGAGCACATGTTGTCCTCAGGAAAAACATTCAGAAGACTCTCTCATCTGGGCACAGAAATAGCTCTGGTTTTCATCAAATCCTTTGACTAGGCTACTAATTGCAAACCCATTACTTGGTTCAGCGGGTTATAAATTTGTATCTTATATTACACATGACAGCCTCGTCTAATATTGATGTTCAGATTTTATCTTGCTGAAGTGGTAATATTTAATGTTGAATCTGCGAAGGTATTTTAATTATCCCATTTACTATAATCTAGATGCCTGATGTAATAGCAGACCAAATTTACAGATGACTTTTTTTTTTCCCATAGGAGAAAGAAAACTTTTTGCAGGGTACCACCTATGTATAAAAAACAATTTAATGAGAAAAATTCAAATAAAAATGTTTCCAAGGAATATATTTAAACTACAGTGGTAAGTTATATCTATCTACCCATCTATCTGTCATCTATCTATCCATCCACCTACCTCTATGTTTAAGAAAATACACTGAAACTGCTGGGTGCGGTGGTACACATCTGTATTTCCAGCAGCTCGGGAGGCTGAGATAGGAGGATCATGAGTTCAAGGCCAGCCTCAGCAAAGCAAGGCCCTAAGCAACTTAGTGAGACCCTGTCTCAGAATAAAAAATAAAAAAGGGCTGGAGATGTGGCTCAGTTGTTAAGTGGCCCTGGGTTCAATCCCCAGTACCAAAAAAAAAAAAAAATTGAAATTGAATCACTAGCACATAATAGATCAAAAAGAGCATGGCCCACGGTCTTTGTTGAGATTTTCACGTGAAGAAATGGACGGGGAAGGAGCGGTGTGATACGTGAGCTTAGGATTAGGTAGTTGGACTAATTAGGAGGGCTCTGGGCTGTAGGGGTTGTCTCCAGCTGGGCCGACCAGGGCAGGGGAGAGATTGGCGTGATGTGTGAGCGGGTGTGGATGCGCCAGGGCTGGTCATCTGTGCGGTGAAGCTGTGCTTACAGGGACTCCTTTGCTGTCTCCAGGGACAAGGCCCCAAATGCTAGAGCATCAAGAATATGGAAAACAAGAGAACAGTCTGGGTGACAGAGGGAGCCCCTCCTGGATAACATCCCCCTGTTCCATGTTCCGATGTCAACGGCATGTCAGTGACACCCACGGCACAGGGTGTCAGTCCTGCTCCCCAGACTGCTGCGGTGTGAGTGCAGCTGGTGACCGTGAGCGGGCAGAAGAACCCGACCCCGGGGCAGCATAGGTGAAGTGTTAGCTGGGCGGAGTTGGCGCTGGAGGCCGCCTGCCTCGCATGAGGGCTCCGTACCCTTCAGTTCTGGCAGCTTCTCCTGACAGTTGCACCTTCCCAGCTTGAGACTCCTGGGGCTTATTTCCATTCTCAGCCTCTGCGCTCTGTTGATGGTGGCAGCTGGAGGCACCTGGATGACAGGGGAGCCTTGGGGCTCTGCCTCTGCTGGCCTGTGACCTTGGGGAACTTTCACAGGGAGCATGTGTGCATCTTTTTTTTTTTTTTCTCCTGAAGAAAAGTTTCACAGCTTTGCTCAAATCTTTAAAGGGCTCCAAGACTCTAAGAGGTTTGCCAACAGTAAAGACACCACCTAATATCTACTGAATGTATACTACCTTCTAAGCACAACTTTACACTTTTTATAAGTATTAACTTTTTTTAAAAAAAATCCATATCCAACTTTCTGAGGCGCTGAGAGGCTGAATAACCTTGGTCACGTAGTGTGGCTGCAGATCAGAGTTCAGCAACTACACAGCTCAGGTCAAATATAGCCCACTGCCCTTTTCTAAAAAATTAATTAAGCTCTTAATACACATAACATAAAGTTCATTTTCTCCAATGAAGTATACTTTCAATGGCATTCGATACATACACAATCTTGAGTGATCACCACTTCTATCTAATTCCATTGTCCCTAAAGGAAACCTCATGCTCAGTAAGCAGTTAATCTCCATTCCCCTCTCCCCTCAGTCCCTGGCAATTGCTAATCTGCCACCCGTCTCTATTTACCTATTCTGGCTATTTCTTATAAATGGAATCATATAATAGGTGCCCTTTTGTTTCTGGCTTTATTCATTTAGCAGAATGCTTTCAAGTTTTATCTGTTTTCTAACAGGTATTGGAACTTCACTCCTTTTTATGGCTGCGTAATATTTCACAGTGTGGATGTACCTTTTATTTATCCATTTGCCAGTAGAGGGACACTTGAATTGTTTCTATCTCTGGCTATTGTGAATGATGTTACGATGAAAATGTGTGTACAAGTCTTTGAACACCTGGCTTTAATTCTAACACTGCCTGTTTTTGTAAATAAGTTCTTTTTCAAATACACATGGCCATTCATTTAGGCATTGAGGCAGAATTTGGTAAAGACTCGCTCTTTACAGAAAAAGTTTACCAACTCCTACGACACCAAAGGACCAAGACCACCTGGGTAAGTTGGGTACTTCCTGAGGTTACTAAAACCCACCCCACCCTCCCCTGCTCTACCTGTGATGCTCAACTGTGCTCTAGCCTCAACTGTGCTCTAGCCTGTGCCTCTCATGAGGGCACATGGACTGCAAGGCTGGGGGCTGCCTGGCAGGGCCCCTTGAAGGGGGTTTCTGAAATAGAGGTCCTGATTCTGTACCAACTTCCTCTACCTCCGACACGGTTCCCCCAGGCGCAGGTGTAGCCTGGAGTTCTCCCTAGTGACATCTCAGAGCTTTGGATCTCAGAACATACAGTGACTCTAATCTGCCAGAAGGACCCCCAGACTTCACATGGGTTTGGTGGAAGTGGCTCTGGTGGTAGGATTAATCTTATTTTAATTGCCTCAAAGCAATTTTGGTGGCAAATTTTGAGCCTCTGGATCTTCTAAATTGTATCATCAGTCTTCATCCAAGTATGAAAAATTAAATGTGGTTCAAAGTGGAGCCACAGGGGACCAAGGCCGCCTATTCCCTGTGGTGAGCTGAGTGAAGGGATTAATACCAGCTCCCCCGCAAACCTGGGCCGTGCTGGGCTGCAGCCCAAGGTAGATTTGTTTTCAAGTTTTTATTTCATGTTCTTTTTTATTTGATAAATATTTTATTTTAGAAGGATTTGACCTTTACAAGAAAGTTACAAGGATAGTAGATAATTCTCATGAATCCCACAATCCCTATTACTGAACATCCTTTATTATGAATGTCTTACTGTAAGATAGATATTTTGAACTGTGTATGTGGAGGTCCCTTTATTATTTCTCCAGTATGAACATGGAGGAGCCTGGTTTTGGGTATATGGTATTTATTTGGACAATAGCATTTGCTATGGAAGAAAATAATTGAATGAAAGCATCAAGAACATTTCTGGCTGCATTTGTAAGAACAGGTAGGTAATACATATATATCCCTAGTTGTGCATGGGGATGAGGCTGTGATGCTTCTGCATCCAGTTAGCAGAGGCCTGTTATTGGCTCCAGAGAGGAGGGAGGGCTCCTCCTTGCCTTTCAGTAGAAGGACAATTTGTTCTAAGTCCTGCACATGCTGTAGAATCAGCCATGGCTCCACTCACCATTGGTTTCTACCTGCTAAGACACAAATAGCTTTATGTTTGTAGGTGGTTTAGCCAGTGTTCCCACTACTGTAACTAAAAGACTGACCAGAACAATTTTGGAGAAGGAAAAGTTTATTTGAGGCTCAAGGTTTCAGAGGTCTCTGTCCATAGACAGCAGCTCCGTTGCTCAGGGATTGATTCACTGATTGGGTTGAGGCTCTCATAATCCAATCATTTCTTCTCTGAATGTCCTCGCATTGTATCACATATGAGCGTTTGGGGGACCCTCACATCCAAACCATAACAGTAGGCATAGAGGAATGAACTATTGAAGAAAGAATCGCCCATTCAGATGGACTGAGGGCTTGTGAGGAAGATGATGGGATCCCACTTAATGGCTGCGCTGAAAATTGCCCTCATTTTAGCCCCCCAGCCCACCCAGTTAGTTCCCCAGGCCAGGCAGAGCTGTGTGCATGTTGTTACAATGCAGTTGAAATAAAAACCCCAGCCATTTCTTTCTAACTTGTTACTGACTCTGATATCAGTTCCGATACAGAAATTGTGAAGCTGCTGGGCATGGTGGCACATGCTTGTAATCCCAGCAGCTTGGGAGGCTGAGGATCACAGGTTCTAGGTCAGCCTCATCAATTTAGTAAGGGCCTAAGCAATTTAGCGAGACCCTGTCTCAAAATAAAAAATAAAAAGGGCTGGAGCTATGGTTTAGTGGCTAAGCACCCCTGGGCTCAATCCTTAGTTAAAAAAAAAAAGAAAGAAATGTGAAGCTAGCTACCTGTGCAGGGGACAGACAGCCGAAAAAACTGTGCAAAAAAAAATTTAATCAGAACTCTTGAGGGGCTGTAATTGTAGAAAAAACCTGAGACTTACAAAGGCAGGATTTCATAAATTTCAAATCAGTATATATACACTGAGAAAGAGCCTAGTTACAGATGAGGACCAAAGAGCTATTCTGGACTGTGAGTCATAAAAAGGAAACCATCAGTTAACATTTAAGAATGTATGTGAATAGAGCTAGGCATGGTGGTGCACGCCTATAATCCCAGTGGTTTGGGAGGCTGAGACAGGAGGATTGCGAGTTCAAAGCCAGCCTCAGCAACGGCAAGGTGCTAAGCAACTCAGTGAGATCCTGTCTCTACATAAAACACAAAATAGGGCTGAGGATGTGGCTCAGTGGTCAAGTGGCCCCTGAGTTCAATCCCCAGTACCAAAAACAAAAAAAACCCAAACCTAAACCCCAAACCAAAACCAACAAACAAAAAACATATGTGGATAGTAGGAGAGTCAGAAATGGAGAAAAAGTAATTGTTCAGCATATGTTAGGACATTTCCCTAACCTAGGAAAGGCCAAACCACTGATAGTGAAGAAATAAATAAATAAAAACAAACTCACCTAAAAGGATCCTGGTGAAATTCCTGAATTATAAGGACAAAGGAAAGTAACTAAGATTCTGAAGAGAAGGATTAAGCTCTTTAAAAAAGAAAGGGAAGCTGACCAGCATTTTTTGCTCATTGTGGGAAATGAACTAGGACGTAGGAGTCTCAAACCTGTTGGGACCAAAGTCAGATATTCCTGGACGCGTAGACCCTCAGAGCACATCCGTTCATTGCCCGACCTGGAGAAAGTCGTGGAAGAAATCTTGTCAACAGACGGCACTTAATCAGGACGTGTTCTGAAGGAGGGCAGGGGCGGGGAAGGGATGGTGAGATGTGGATCCTGAACACAGGTGATAATAATGACAAATAAGGGTCGTGAATCAGAAGTGGCATGGATCTTAAGGGAAAATCTCGTGGCAGCAGGGAACCGAAAATCGTAAATTTCCTGCATCTGAAAGGAGCATTGGCAGGAAAGAGAGCTGCTGGGGGGAGAAGGCGTTCTCGGGTCTTGTCTTGGAGGAGAGGAGGCAGCGAGGAAAAGAGCCGCAGGGCAAGGCCTGGACCTCGCTCTCCTTGCCCTGAATGGCACTTGTCAGTGGCTGCTGGCTGAGGGAGTGACATCAGGGCAGTGGAGTGACGAGACGTGGTGTTTGCTTAGTGACTAGCCTGGACTCCACCTGCAGTCTTTCTATGGCATGTGACTGCTGATGTCTCTGCTCAGTTGTCCATTTTTTCTTCCTTTCTATATCATCCATCTATCTATCATCTATCTATCTATCTTCATCATCATCATCATCTATCTATCATCTATTTATTTTTTGGTGCCAGGGATTGAACTCAGGGGCACTCAACCACTGAGCCACATCCCAACCCTATTTTGTGCTTTATGTAGAGACAGGGTCTCACTGAGGTGCTTAGCGCCTCACTGTTGCTGAGGCTGGCTTTGAACTTGCAATTCTCCTGTCTCAGCCTCCCTAAGTGCTGGGATTACAGGCTTATGTCACCGTGCCCGGCTTTATATTGTATTTAGAGACAGCGTCTCACTGAGTTGCTAAGTGACTCGCTAAGTTGCTGAGGCTGGCTTTGAACTCGTGATCCTCCTGCCTCAGCCTCCCAAAGTGGTGGGACTATAAGCGTGCACCACCACGACAGGCTTGTTTTTAAGCCTGATTATAAAGAGGCTGCCCTTCTGTTTGCAGAGCTTAGTGGCCAACCGGTGATGTTCCTGTTCAGGTCTTGAGCCACCAAGCCTTCTCTGTTTGCTGATGGATCTGTGTGGGGTTGAAGAACGCATTCAAACTTCAGGCAGTTCCCAGAGTCTGCTCTGGCTTTTGATTTTTGCCATGCCTTTTGTGGGTCCGCGTGGCCTCTTACTGAACCAAGGATAAGTGGACAGCTGGTGTTTCTGGTCTCCTGGTCACATACACACCTCTGTGCGCCTGCACCCTTGTCTCTGCTCACGGTCTTCCAGACTGCCAGGGATGTGTCTGAGCTCACCCAGGTCCACTATGCCTGGCTTGTGCTCTGATCTCACGGTTACCCTTCTCCCTACTCTGCCTTTCTGTTGCTTGCCACCACCAGAGCTGCAGTCTCAGTCTAGCTGAACCATGGCTCTCATGTGTTTATTTGCAGCCAGGCTTTTCTGCTGTGCCCTGCAAACTCTGGCTTCTCTGAGCACCATTGAAATACAGTCACGCTTTGCTTGATGACGGGATGTGTGCCGAGGGCTGCATTGTTGGAGATTCTGTCTGCATGGACATTGTGGAGGTGGCTTACACCAACCAGCGCCTAGGTGGTGTAGGTCAGTCACTCCCCTGTTCCTCCTTCCTCCCCTTGGTCACTTTCCTCCACTGATCTCCCTTTAACTTTCATGAGATTCCCCTCATCCTTCTTTTCCTTTCTTTCCCTCTAGCTTCCACGCATGAGAGAAAACATACAGTGCTTGGCCTTCTGAGTCTCACTTTTTTCACTTAACATAATGCTCTCTAGCTCCATCCATTTTCCTACACATGACATCATTTTCTTCTTCCTTGAGGCGGAGTGACATTCCAGTGTATATGAATACCACGCTTTCTTCATGCATTCAGCCGCTGATGGCCACCTCGGCTGCTTCCTATTTTTATACAGCTGGAAGCACACTTCACATCACTACAGCTACTCGAGTCCAGTGTTGTACTAGGACGTTGCCATGGCTACCACATCACCAGGTGATGGGAATTTTTCAGCTTCATTATAATCCTATGGGTCCACGTGGCATAGTCCCTGGTTGCCCAGAATGTCACTGTGCAGCACGTGACCGTGGAAAGCGTGTTCTCCAGCAGGGAGCTGCTGGTGTCCTCCTGTGCCCTGCTCTGCTACAGCCGCTAGACGCTCACAGACCTTTTCCCCTGAGGTTCAGTAGTTTTTCTGGAAGAAATTCTTCTCAATCTGGGGCTGAGATTGTGGCTCAGTGGCAGAGCGCTTGCCTCGCATGCGTGAGTCACTGGGTTCGATCCTTAGCACCACATAAAAAGGAATAAATAAAGATATTGTGTCCATCTACAACCAAAAAAATATTAAAAAAAAAAAAGAAATTCTTCTCAATCTGTTCTGTGCTGTGGGCTGATCTGCAGAGTTCTCAGGTAGTTGTTTTTTTTTTTTTTCTAACAGTTTTGTTCAGTTCTATTATTGTTTTGAGAGAGAGGATTTGATGAGCTCTTTATTCCAGTGCTGGGAAGCCTTCGCATTGCTAGTTTTTGTTTTGTTTGCTTTTAACCTTTCCAAGACGATCCCAGTGAGTGGCCCTAACTGAGAACCACTCTCTCTTTTAAAGAGGGAGAGCGGCTCCAGTCCCGCTGGCTGCCGTCAGTGGTGGCCAGCTCCGACAAGAACTGCTCACGTCCAGGAACTCTGTCCCTAGGAAGGTCAAACGGCCTGATCTCAAGTTAGTCCTAATACTCTTCAGATGAGCGGGAGGGATACCCTCACCCAAGGAAACGACTAGTGTTCCTAAATAGGAGATTTTAATTATTTTATTTGTCAAGCATTCACTGGACACTTCTTAGAGGAAAGCCAGGCACGGAGTTCAGCTAAGCACATGCGTCACTGCCTGTGACGCTCAGGACAGCCTCGGGTCCCAGGGCCATGAAGGGGAGAAAACTGATGCTCAGTCACAGCCCGTGGGCCTCTCACCTCAGACCCGAGTCCTTGACTGTGGAGTGGACCAGGGCTCAGCCCCGGCTGCACAGGAAACCCAGGAAGCTTCGAAAATCCCCTTCCCAGACAAACTGAATCAGAACCTCTAGGAAAATGGGCCTCAGGCCAGGCTGGACTTGAAAAAGGGGATTCTAACCCTTTCTGACCACCAGAGCAAGTGGGCCACAAAGACAGGTCAAGGCAGACTGTTGGGCCCTATGTCCCCAGGTGGATGGAGGCTGGCTGTAGGTAGGTGAGGCTCCTGGGCTGGGAAAATGGTTGTCGGGAGTGTGACGTGAATGTTCAGAATGCAGGGGCCACAGGGAGGCCCCAGGCCAAGGGTCAGGAGGTGGGCCCTGGGCTAGCAGCTCTGTGAGATTTCCAGACAGGGCTGGGTCTCCAGTGCTCGGCTGTTGTGAACTGTCACCTCAGCCTTAATAGCCCAGCTATAAATATGTGCATGTATATACACACATATGCAAGTACATATACCTATATATATATATGCACACATGTATGTATACATGTATATATATACATGTTTACATGCTGTATATTTGTACATATGTACACATATGCATATAAATATATACACACTATATACATATTCATAGATATATAGTTCATTGTGTAGCATAATTAAATGTATATATTTTTTTACATATAGCATGTTTAAAAATAATTATATGAATATGTATATGTGCAAAATGTAGAGATTTATTCATATTAATCTCTAGCTATATCTATCAGACTGGGATGCTTCACTCGGGCATAGAAAAGAAAACATAAATATACTTACATATATTTATATACACACACAAATACAAACAGATTTATAAATAAACAGATAACACATAAAATATACTGATATATCAATAGAACATAAATATGTCAATAGAAATGTACAAATTAGACATGGCCCAAGGAAACAGACACACCCAAACTTGCCTTCCTGGAGAAAGGATCCCATGTTATAGGTTTTTAGGACAGTGCCTTAAATTACAGATTTTGAATCTTCCTTTGCCCTATCTATCCTAAAGACACCTGTATTAGTGAGCTAATTAATAGTGCACAGGGTAATTTTGATAAGTGGGTGTATTGCCAGTAACTTGTAGATTTCCCAGAAGTTATGGAGCGACAGATCTGGGACAGAAGCTGGCTTGGGACTGAGGGTATGGGGGCTTCAGCAGGAGGTGTTCAGGTCAGTTGTACTTTCCTTGTCCTCTCTATTGTCTCCTTTCCAGCTCTCTTCTGAATTTCTTCTACCTACCTCAAAGGGGTGTCCCTGCTGGGGTCACAGTCCACTTACAGCTGCTGGAGCAGACCTGGGTATGGCTTCTGGTGCTGAAGCCTACCCGTTCCTGAGCAGGCCAGTTCTGGCTGCTCTAACTGAATCAGGAGAGCCCTACCTGGTGGGGCTGGTTTGTACCTGGTGCTTGAGTTCAACGTCCCTTTGTGACGAGCACCCGAGACAGGAGGATGGCCTGGAAAAGCTATTCAAAGCTCCTAATGCATACCCCCCAGATGAGGCCCACATACTTAGTTTTATGATACACTAGACGTTGGTTTCAAATAAATAAAGCTTGGCAAGGCCCTGAGTAAGAAGCAAGGCAGCATCTGGGCACATCAAGTCTAGACATGTGGCAAGACTCAGGAAGTGCCAGTCATCTCCGCTCCAGGGCACCGTCCACACTGTCCTCCCCGCTCAAGACTGACCAGTGGGTGAGGGTCTTAGGAGCACACTTCCTCTTGATGCATGCTGAAAATGTTTGTTTGCATCCTGTCCATGCCTAGCCAGCTAGATCTTGCCGAAGGCTGGAACACTTGCAATTTGCTCACACATTTCTCAGGGCAAAACCATCATCTCTGTTGTGCCTGAAACCCGGCTGCTTCTTGCTGTAGGGAGAACGGGGTTGCTAACAATGGCTTCTCCTGCTCTGATTTCTTTGCTGTATTTTGAGGCAAAATAACTGCAGGGACTGGTGAATCTGAAGTTCAGCTGTTCAAACCCAAGGGCCATCCCAGTAGGAGCTTTGGGTACTGTCCCCAGGAGGAGAGGAGGGAGTGATTGACAGCGTGCACATTTCCAGGCCTTACCCTGCTCTACCTCATGTCCACTAGGGGGCAGCGTGTCCTGTCGGTTCTTGGCCCTGATGGAAGCTGGAGCAGGTCTCTGCCTTTTTTCTAATGCTATGGCTGTTTTCTTCTCTGGGTGGCTGTCAAGCACTTAGCTCTGCAGGGGGAGTGACTGCCCAGAGGGTCGCCACATTCATGGAGAGAATGAATGACCTTCTATCACTGGTCTGTGTCCTGAAACTGATGGTCATGCCTCCAATCCTGTGGATTCTGTGCAGGCTCTTCACTTCCAGGGCTTGTGCCTGACCTGTGACACAGAAGCACAGAAGCCAGCATCTGGGTGGTCCTCTGGGGTCATCCTGTCCTATAGTGTCCAAAACACATGGGACCACAGGGGTGAATGTGTAGCCTGAGGTGCTCTCTCAGCACAGCCTTGGGGGCCTCCGTTGCCAATCAAATTGCAGGGAGACCTGTGTGCCCCTGACTGGTACCATCTCCCCAGGTCACAGGTAGAAAAGGAGATCACTATGGGAGTGGATGGTGAGAACCTCAGTTTCTGAGGCCGTGTCCTACGCACAGGCGAGCCTGAGCTCCTGGCACTCTAACTTGAATGACATGTGAGTGTGTCACTCAAAGAAAGAATGTATGCCAACATTCTCAAGTGAGGACGTCTCAGGAACAATCATAATGGTACGAACTGCAAAAATAAAAACAATGCATTCTCTCAGTGAAGGCTCGTGTGGAGGGTCTTCTTGTAACTGCTGAGGAACCATAATGATGTAGTGACCATTGGCAGGAGTTTCTCCGGCAGTGACAGGCCGTCACAGGCATGTGGAGCACAAGTGCTCTGCCTTGAGCTGGGAGGGGAGCAGGGCTCTGTATGCTTCTGCTGTGTCACAGCCTCTGTAGGGCCAGGCCCCTGCCCACGGCCCCACAGCTCCCGAGGACACAGGCATGGGTCCTGGGACCAGCACACTCTGGCTTCTCTGTCTCTGCCACTCATTGTGCTCATGGTCCTGGCTGATCACGTGGGCTGCAGAGACTTGAATGCCTAGGACAGAGGTCCTGCTGTGGCGGGCGTCTCTGAGGACCCAGACATGGGTGCTGTGACTGAGAAGAGCCACATCCAGCCCCTTGGGCCTCCCGCTTGTCATCTCTAAATTGCCTTGAGATCTTAAAGACTAGAGTCGCGTCACCCTTGGATTCCTACGGTGTTAGCAGTGTTGCTCTGTTAAATGGCATTTTAAAAAAAATTTAGAGACTGAAGACACGTTACTAAGAAGACTGGCTGGTCACAAAGTGAACCTTAATCAACCCTATGGGGGAAATTCTGAATCCTATGGCTGGGGTCTTCCTTCCCCTCGCTTCCTCCTCCTTCTCTCCTCCCTTCCTGCCTTTTATCTTCCCTCCTCTGCCCTCCTCTGCCCGCCTTCCTCCTTTCCTCTCCCCTCTTTCCTTCTTTCCTTGATTTCAACTCCCACAATAAGGGCTTAAGAAAATCTCTGATGCAAGAGTTTTAAACTGGCTACTGTGATTGGGAAAAAGGGCATCACTTGGGCTCTTTTGTATCTGCTTTCAGCTGAGTGGCTCTCACTTGGAAGTGCTATGACCAGAGAGGAACCCACCATTATCATTGTTTTGCGTGCTTTTTAAAAATTGCAATTTAATGGCAAGGTTAGCTGGACCTGCGGTGGGGGGTAGGGTGTGGAGGGACAAGCAAAATGTTTCTTTAGGGATTTAGGGACAAGCAAAATGTTTCTTCCATGAAATAGAAAAAAAATTTTCCTTATCTTTCTCCAGGCAGTTTTCTCATCTTTATAGTTTATGACCATTTGAAAATGACAACAAAATATTATTTATTCAGGTTCTTATTTTCTTCACTCAGATAAGGCTTGGCTGCGGGATGGACCCCTGCATGGTGCAGAGTTCAGTCCCCAGGCACCGGTGAGGAACGTGCTTCTCGACCCGCCCCTGGGCCCATCTGATCAGTGACTGTCCAAAATCCAGGTGGGGTCCTTAAATGGGGGCTTTTGTTGGGACTCTTGGGCTGCAGCCTGGCTGATTGGTTTCCCATCACCTGTGTGTTTCTTCTTCCTGGCTTTAAAAAAATTATTGGATTCTGAAGTCTGGAAATGATTGAGGACACAAATAAGAACATATAACACATCCACAAAAGTATAAATAAAATATGACTTATAATTCCTTAGCGGGTTATCTATGATGTCAAATTGATCATAAACAGAAGCCTGGAAAAAAAAAAGTTGTTATTTTTTTATGACTGAAGTTCAGAACCTGAAATAAATATACAAGCAGCAATTCACACAGGCATAAAACTGATCTTCAAAAAATATTAAAACTCACCCAACAGCATGCTTTTCCCATCCCTTACAGATTTTAGTCAATGCTGAAAGTGTGAGAAAGATTTATCGAAAATAAAAACATGCTCATTTTCTTCGTTTCTGAGAATCACTGACGAGTGCATTTCCATCCAGTCTCACAATTCTGTGTGGTCTCCCATTAGCTGGATGATCTCTGTCCTTACCTGATGTTGTGGCTCCAGGACGTTTTCCCAGAGCCATTGAAGCTATGAGATTTTCTTTCTCTCATCGCTGCATTGGAGGAAAGATTTCCAACATGGTTGCCTCCAGACTCTTCTGTATTCTTTGGTCTGAACTGAGGCATCAAGAAACAGGATGGAGAAGGACACAGATACAAGCTGCCCTCGGCCTGTGCCATGCAAGCAAAGGGTGAAGCTGGATGCAGCCATCTGTAGACCTTGGCTCTGACCCAAACACGCCATTTGTAATTTGTAGTGAGATTATAGAATGTCAACATAATAAACCATCTCAGGAAGGAGGATTATTTTGTGAAGGTCATGATTCATTCTCGTCAGGCTTTCTTTTCCTAAAATAGAAGAATTGACATAAAAGCCTCCCAGTAGCTTTTCTTCTTCAGGCAACCACTTTCTGCCACGTAAATACAACCTCTGCTTGATTTCCAATTCCCTGGCTCAGGTTCTTCCTAGTTGCTAGCTGTCCTTAGGCAGTTGGAGTTAGAGGAAGTAGCCCAGCACCAGGAGCTCTGCAGGCGCACAGGGAGCTCTGGGCTCACCTGTCTGAAAGCTCCTGGGCACAGCCCTCCCTCAATCATCAATTTGGAACCACTCGGGCTCTGAGGGGTGCCTTGGTTTTAAAGCACAGATCTTCATTCCCAGGGGAAGCTGGGAGGTTGGCCAATAGTAAGAGGGAGGCCAAGATATGAGGAAGGGTGGAGACACCTAATGAGGTCATAGGGAAGGCCAGCTGTCTCAACTGTGGTCTTTGGCAATCAAGTGTTTCTCTTAGTATCCTCCACTGAAATGTGGGGTGCTCATTGGCTCTTACCTTGGTGAAAATTTGAAGTTTATAAATAATACTTTCACCCAGGCTTATAGCAACATTATTCACCAAAGCCAAAATAAGTCAGAAACAACTTATTTCCATTCTACAGATGAATTGATAAAATGTGGTATGTAGGCACCTTGGGATATTATTCAGTCTTGAAAGGAAAGGAATTCTAGCACACGCTACCACAGGGATCAATGTTGAAGACATTGGCCAAGAGAAACAGGCCAGTCACAAAGGACATGCATTCCATGACTCCAGTTAGGTGTTTGTCAGCTTTCCATTACTTAACAAATGCCTGAGCTAATTCGCTTGGAGAAAAGGATTATTTTGGCTTATGGATTTGGAGGTGTCAGTCCATGATTGATTGCCCTTTTGCTTTGGGCCTGTGGCCAGGCAGCTCAGCATGGCGGAAGTAGGAGGTGGAGCAAACCCTGCTTACTCCAAGCCAGGGATGCGAAAGGACAAGAGGAAGAGAGCAGTCACCTTCCACGTACTAAAACCTCACCCCTGGCCCTACCTCTTAGAGGTTCTACCACCTCCCAGGGCCTCCAATCTGAGGATCAAGTTGTAAGACATGGGCCTCTGAGGGAAGAATCAGATTCACGGGACAGAAAGCAGCATGGCATTTCCAGAGGCTGAGGAAGAGGAAATGGCGAATCAGTGTTCAGCAGGGATAGGCTCCAGGTGGGGAAGATGAAAATATCCTGGAGATGGATCACGGTGACGCTGGCACCACAAGGTGAACATACTTCATGCCTCGGAACTGTGCACTTAAAAATGATCAGATGGCAAATGCATGTCTATTTTATTGCAACTGATATTTTAAAAAAGTACAAACTAAGAAAAAAAAAAAAACAAAATCAAAAACAAAAAACAAAAAAACTTCCTGATCTATCCAGCAAGGGAAAACTACTAATCTCTAGTCTCATAAATTCAAAATTTCCATGAGTTAATGCAAAGGAAGTAGCAGTGCCCTCTCTGGCTTAAAGGACTGCTTAAGAACCTGCTCCCCACTGTGGACTTTGGGAGCGCCCCATAACTTCAGTTTCCTTATTTCTGAGGGCTCAATTAGCACCTGTTGAATGAGTTAATAGCTTCATCTGGATGTAAATTGATTAGATATGAGACATTAACCCTGGTGTTCCACTGTGGGCTTCTCCCAGGGTCAAGGTCTAGCGAGGGAGCAGAAGGTGGCTTGCGGAGGGAATAAAAGGAACCAGAGAATATCACCAAGACCTCCACGAACACGAGGAGTCCCTGCCATGTGAGGGCAGGACAAACCCCTTGAGCCTCTAGTCTTCAGTCTCCAGTCTCTCTGCTCCCAACTGATCATGCCGTTGGGTAACACACTGATTCCTCCTTGGTCTGGTAGGGTGCCATTATGAAATGACGGAAAGAGAACTTCTTGGACATCCATACTCAGTTTTAAGGGTTGGCTGGAAAATCTTTCATCCTTCATCCTTTCTTAGTTTTATATTTTGGCATCTTGAAATAACAAACATAATTATAATAGCAAAAGCTTTGGACTTGCAATAGCCTGAATTTGATCCCTGCCACTCAGCCGATTTTGAAGTTGGGTAGCTTTCTTAGCTACCATGAGGCTCAGTCTCCTTGTCTGTTAAACGTGGATGATGACTTCCTCCCAGGTGTTGTTGTGTGGATTAAATGAGGTGAATCATGTAAAATTCACAGCAATGTTCCAGGCACATAGAAGGGACTTGATAAATGTTTTTCCCCCTCTGGATCAGGCTTTGAGGTCAGCAGTATGGCTAGATTCCTGCTCTTCTACACACAGACACACCTACAGTTTTCTCAGTATAGCCTTTCCACCTTGAAGCAATGGTTTCATTTGTATTTTTCATTAGAATTAAAACAAAGTTCTCTCCTTTTTTTGAAAAAAAATTATTTACTCTAATTAGGTATACATGGCAGCAGAATGCATTTTGACTCATTGTAAAATTCTCTCCTTAAACAGCAATTTTCTTCTGCATATTAATAAGTATTTTCCATTTTTAATTTCTAGCTAGGCCTATCTGCAATCAGATCTTCAGCACAGGAAATCTCTTCTCTCCTTTTGGTCTCAAGTACAGGAGGAGGACTCCCCCTTGTTGAATTGGTCTCGAACTCCTGGGCATCGAAACTGTCTTCTCCCTCTCTCAGAGGTCTCTTGTTCAGGTGACGTCTCTGGAGGGGTTTGAAAAATGTTGAATTTTCCCTGTTGTCAAAGAGAAAGGACATTTTCCTCTATCCTTTTTCTTAAGAGTATTTTGTTGCGAGAATTTTCCTTTGCAAATCTTTTTTGATAGGTATATGTTTTATGCTTTTCTTTTTTAAACTTCTTTCTTTTTTGTGCTCTGGGTTTATCTGAGGCCACATCTCCTCCTTCTCTTCTTTCTCCCTCCTCTCCTCCCTCTTCTTTTGCTTGCTTGTTATTTTGGTATGATTTCCAACCTAGAGAAAAGTTGTAGCAACGCCACAAGGATCTCCCACATATCACTTTTACCCAGTTCAATCTGTTGTTTACATTTTGACCTACTTTTTTTCAAATCATTTTTTATCTCTCTGCATATTTTTTGAGTCACTTGAGAATTCATTGCGGCCAGGATGCCCCCTGCCTGTAAACACTAATAATATGACGTGACTTCTTCTGATAGTTTTCCAAGGAGACGTCCTTTCCCCTATGCATTTATTTCTTTATTCATCCTTTTATTTATGTCAGGTTTATATCAATATGAACTTATAGTTTCTTATTTTATCCCATGAATCACAATCTATTACTCTCACTGTTATTATTTATAGTCCCAAATGTGGCCATTGGGAGCCCTTTAATCTGGCTCTTAGGTCCTTTTGATAGATCATTGTCCTTTGGGGGGATATTTTCATACTTCTGGTAAATAAGATGTCTGGGCTTATCTTGAAGTTTGCCTGCCCAAGGCTTTGAATTTTCCCCAGGGACCCTTGGTTCATTTTAGAGAACTACACTTAGAAACAAAAGTCTGGTATTAATCGTCCTTTTTCTATGGCCTGCCATACACTCTAGACTTTCTCAGGAAAACAAAATTAGACAATATGAGTGCATATAACATACCTATCTACTTCTGTTTTTATCCTTAATCTATCAATTACCTATCTAGGTATGCATCTACTTACATACCTACTTACCATCAGCTTTCTAAAATATCATAGTTGTACTGATATCTTCACTTCCAGTCCAATACCGCAGGTATGATTTAATGTTTCCTGTTTTGCAACTTCTTTTTTCAACAGTGAGAATTCTGGGGTGCACTGCCATCAATATATTTATTTTGTCATTACAGAAATTTAGGATACCCAGAAAATAATATGAGAATTGCTTTCTATGCCACTGCGAGAAGCAAACCTACCAACTGTCATTCGGTTTTTTTTTTTTAACAGTTGTTTTTAGGGTCAAATTCACACACAGTGAAATGTTAAAACTTAGATACTTACTTGTATGAGTTTTGACAAATGCATGTACTTGTGCTAGTACATCCTCATGGAGACACAGAACATTCTCATCACCCCAGAGAGTTTCTTTTTACCTTTTCCAATCCAACTTTCCTCCATAAGTAGTTTCACCTGTGTAGGAATTCATCAAGGTCAGTCATTCAGTACTTTCTCTTCTGTGTCTGTCTTCTTTTCCTAAGAATAAATTCTGTATATTCATCCATATTGGTGTATGATGGTTTATTACTATTTTATTGCTGAGTAGTATTTTATTCTACCACAATTTGTCTCCTCCTAAACATTTGACTGCAGTTTTTGTTATTAAGAATAAAGCTACTATCTTTTTGTATAAGTCTTAATTTTCTTGAGTAAATACGTAAGAGTGGAATTACTGGGTCATAATTCCATAAAAGAGTGGAATTACAAGGGCATGCTGAGTTTCAAAGGAAACCAACAGAATTGTTCTAAAGCAATTGTATTAGCAAAGTCTGAGAGTTCTGGTTGTTCCAGGTTCTTGTCAACATTTGGTGTTGTCAGGTATTCTTATTTTAATCATGGTAGAAAGTATGTAGTGGAATCTCATTGTGAATTTCATTTAAACTTCTCTGATAGTGATGCTGAACACTTTTTCACATGGTATTGACCATTTATCTCTTCCTTTGCAAATTGTCTATTAAAAGCATTTGCTATTGAATTATTTTTTATGTTCATTTATAAGAATTCTTTATAAATTTTGAGTATAATTTTTTATTAAATTGTGTATTTTACAGATATTTCTCCTAATCTGTGCCTTGAAAGCCACGAAGACTCAAGAACTCATGCCAATTCAATAATGCAATCACTTTAAAATTAGTTAAAAGTCAAACACAAAAGTGAAAGGAAATTAGACATCTCTAGGAAAACAAAACATAGTAAGTCTTTAAAGGAATGCACACTGTGTTGTGGTCTGGGTATGAGGTGTGCCCACAAAACTCCTGTGTCAATGCAGGAATATGCAGAAGTGAAATGATTCCATTATGAGAACTGGAACCTCATCAGTTCACACTAATTAGAATGGACTAATCGGGTGGTAACTAACTAGGCAGGTGGGGTGTGGCTGGAGGAGGTGGTCCCTGGGTCCATGCCCTGGAAGGGTTCATCTTCCCTGAGGTCCCCTCTCTCTCTGTCTCTGCTTCCTGGCTGCGGTGCATTGAGTAGCTTTCCTCTGCTTTGCTCTTCACCATGATGTTCTGCCTCACCTCAGGCTCAGAGCAATGGTCAGCTGACCTTGAACTGAACTGCTAAAACCATGAGCCAAAATAAAATCTCTCTAAGTTGTTCTTGTTGGGTATTTTGGTCACAGTGACAGAAATCTGACTAATGAACACTGTTCTCTCTAGTGCAAGGACAGAGATCACAGATTGCTGAGAATAAAAAGAAGTGGGAAAACAGCTCAGTCTCCCCAGGAGTATGTATTTTTACATAAGTTTAAATATTTTATTTGTATTTTACTTAATCAAACTTATATTGGAATGGATATTTAAAATGTTTGTTTTTTGACTATCAATATAAATAATTTTTTGATTTACCTTGTCAGAGACAAAAGGAACACTTTAAAATTTTGGCTTTATGAAAATAATGAGAAGAAAAATTCTAATGCTTGTCAGAAGCAGCAGTGTTCATATTACTGCAATTTAATTCTTTTAAACCGCATGTGAAAGCAGCATTTTAATTTTATTTTTATATGTTTCTAATCTCCGAAGAATATGTGGGTATGTGTGTGCTATTTACTCTTTGAATACAGATACTATCCAATAACAAAACAACAACAAAAACAGACCATTATTTTCTGATGCAATCCATCTCTAGAAATCAGAAGTTAATTTTCAAAGATGAAAGCATTCTGGAAGCATCTCCATCTCTCTAAAGCTCACGGCTTTTAATAATTTAGTGGAAAAATACCATAAGGATGGGCCATTTAAATTGGACTTTGTCATTAAAAGCCAAAGGAAAAATAAATTGCATTGCATGAAAAGTAAATGGCAATGTAATCCAAAACATACCAAAGTAGATATTTTCTTTCTCCAGAGATTTCCACAGGGAGCTAGGGACCATATTGGAAAGAGCCAGGAATTCAGTGGCTGGGACTTTAGTTGTTCTGCTCTGTTCCTAATTGGCTGAACGACATTAACAAGCTGCTTCAGCTTTTTGGAACTGTAGTTCCTCTGATCTGAAATGAGAGCCTTGGTAAGGAAGGGATCCAAGCTGCATGACCTACAGGAACTCGAAGGCTCAAGGTGCACTCAAGCCATGAAGAGGACAGAAGAGCGAAGCCAACAGTATAAAAATCCCAAACCCAATCACCGTGGTCAGGTCACCCAGGGAGCTGAAATATGTTGTGAGATCCTGAAAGAGTTTGGTGCTTACTAGGATGCTTGTTAAAACTGTAATACTTTAGACCCACCAAAGCCTCCTCTTGGCATGAGTTAATAGTCAAAAGATCTGAATTTTTAATGCCTGTAAAAATACTCTATCATATTTGTGAACCAAGGTTACAGGAGCAATAGAAAGTAGGTTCTTGATCAGGAATGCCATAATTTGTCAGGTAGCTGGTTGTTGATCTTCCAGAAAGGGCAGCTTCATTCAGAATTGCCTTAGGTCTATGGTTATAAAAAGTTGATTTATACTCTCAAGGATATGCAATGGAACAGGGAAGCTGTACACGAATGTGTCATTTCAGGATTTAGTTGGAAACCCCAAGTCATTTGAAACCATGGAAGAGACAGATGAAGTTTCCTCTTAGAGGAGTGACTCTATGAGCCAGGGTCAGTACACCGTCTTCTCCCAGCATGGGCTCCATCAGTGACAATGCTGATAATATTGATGATGATGATAAAGAATGAGATGATCAGGAGGGTGAGGGAGGAGGGAAGATTTTATGAGCCTATTTTGGGGAAATTACATCCAGTAGAATGTTCTCTGTCTTAGTAGTTCTCAAAGTGTGTTCCCTGGACCAGCGGCATCAACGTCACTTGGGTACTTGTGAGAAATACAAATTCTTGGTTCCCAGCCCACACGTACTTAATGAGGAACTCTAGGGACAGGATTTTACAATATGCTTAACCAACCATCCAAGTGATTTTGATGCATGGTCAATTTTAGAGACACTGTTCTCACTGATACTTATATTTCTTGGTGCTAGGGATAGAATCCAGGGCTTTGCTCATGCATGTTAGCTGAGTGTACGACAGCTGTACTGAGTTCCATCCTCAAGCCCTCTCAGTGCAATTGCCATGTCCCCTCCTGGCCTCCATTCCTTTAAAAGTCTGTGCAATATTCCTTTTAGTAGATACACCATATTTATTTCATCCAGGTGTTTGTACTTTTTGGCTATTATAGATGGTGTGGCAGTGAGTGCTCTACTGTATTTTGCTTGGTGAACTTATTAATTTATAATTGATTTACTTTTTTATTAGTGAAGTGTACTTTTTAAGCACTGAAATGCACAGATCTCACGTGAACAACCCACTGAGTTTGATAACATATAAGTGCGAGCCACCCCTGTCAATCCATTACTGCAGGAAGCCAGTAAGTGCCAGAAACAGAAACTCACCATGACCCTTGGATACAGCTTCTCTGATACACGCTCTGGCTGTCGATGTAAATATGAGATGGTCCATTTCTTATCTCCACACAAGCTCTGATTATTATTAAGTACTTCATTTGTGTTAATTTCCTGTCTTAAATAAATAGCATTGCATTGATATCTTGACTTACATTTGTTGGTATCATTGATTATCCTCCCCTCCACATTGATTAACATTTTGCATTTCCCTTTCGATGACTTGGCCAGGAGATTTACTGAACTTAAATATGGACTTAACTTTTCCCTCTGTCTACATGTCATTTCCTGGAGGAATGACTTCCTGACTCTTCCTTCCCAGACCCACTCTGGTGGACCAAGTGACCCCTTCTGCACTCCTTCTGACCCCTTTTCACTGTACGTCCTGAATAAATGAAAAAGCATTTCCTTACATTCGCCTTTTCTCTTCTCTGTCCCCAAGGACACTCCAGAGACAGGGTCTTCAATCTTCATCTCCAGAGCTCAGTGAAGTTCCTGGCACTTGTTGTCTTGCCTTGGCCTGAGTCTAAATTCACCAGTAGTGTCTGGGAGAAATAAAATAAAGACAAATCATGCATCAGGGCTTAGCTGTGCTTCCCCAAGTGCATAGTTATTGCCAAGATCACTGAATCTAAAGAAAACCTCAACAGTTCCTTCCAGGCTTATAATGATTTTGGAAGAAGGAAAGGCAAACTTCCTCCAGCACATTCAAGGTTACTGTTGATGTCTGAGTGTTGATTGTTTTTTTAAAGCATCCTCTCTGTACCACTAGTGTGCATGAACACACCTAGTGATTGCTGTGTTGCTGATCCTCCTCTCTGGCTGGGCCCCTCTGACTTGTCTTAAAAAGCAGCACCCTTATTGGTGTGTGGAAAGCCTGATTTTGGCTTTTAGGCAAGATAAAATTTTATAACTCTTCTCATCTAGCTGCATTCTTTTATTTTAAAATTCGACAGGTATTTACTCATTAGTTAGTAGTTAGAAATGCAGAGAGGGCCATGGAGGCTCTAAGATTGGGTCCTATCCTCCCTGGTAAATCCAGACCACAGTGGCTCAAGGTAGAGAGAAGATGAAATGTTGGGGCAGGAGGGGTCATATCCAGACAGTGAAGGCCAGGGAGTCCAGAGGCAGACAGATGACAGACAGATGGACAGACAAACAGACCCCATGGAGGAGGTCCCCTCGGAAAGGCAAGGTTGGTGTTGTTGAGACTGGGAGCAGGTCCATTGCGCAGTACTTCTGTAAAATCCCAACTCAAGATGGAGTCACTCTGGCTCAGGCCTGCACGCATCTGCTAACCTGCTCTTTGTGCTTCCGTGATTAATGCTTTGCTGTGCTTGCTTCTCACAGATGGGGGGGGGGGGCAAAACCACAGGCTGCCAGACGCCCTGGCCAGTTACCTAAAGTTCCAGGAACTGAAAGGGGACATAGGAGGCACTGTCACGGTTGAACTGTAAATAACTATAGATTGAATATCTGCCAAATCATGTTTTTCTGAGTCATGTAGCTAGCCCACCCTATAATAACCTCCGAAACCCTCACTTCGGGGTCACTCTCTGAAGGAAAGGAGAGCTGACCCCAATCGATTGGCCTGTGTGCCTATCTCCTCAATAAACTTTGCTGCTTCTGCAGAGTTGTCCGGGCTGCACTTCTTGGGGAGAGGTGCGGGTTGGATGCAACACTTCTTCAGGGCATCTTAGACCCCCATCTTACCTCTTAATGGTTTGAAGGTTTAAATGCAAATGAAGGAGGGAGAGAGGAAAGGAGGGAGGCAGGAATGCAAATTCCAGAAATGAACCATCTTCATTAACAGCATATCTTACATTCATGGCACCACAAAACTCATCCAGCTCTTTGTAGGAATGGCTTTCACAAACCCTTGTCTCATTCATATTTTCTAACCTTGTATTTTCTAATAGAAATATGCCATGATCAACTCACACCTTTCATAGGGATGAGCGGCAGATTCTTATCATTGGATGATTTGTTTACAGCCTTACCTTGTGTTTTGGATGCTTTAGTTGTTTTCAAGTATTGATGAGTGAACAATCGATGGCTCATAAAAACTCATCTAAAGGCTATATCTCGCCTCCTACAGACTTTGCAAGGGGACTGTCTTTCAAGGACACCATTGTGTAATTATACCTACTGAATGTGCGTCCACAAACTCTCGTCAAAACCCCGCGAGAGGCACTGCTCCAGGTCCAGGGAGGCAAAGGGACTCAAGAGGCAGCCTTCTTTTTCTCCCTTCCGCCCCAGGCTCTGCTAATTGTCATTCCACTCTCTACCGGTATGACCTTGACTTTTTCAGATTCCACATTGGTGCAAGGGTAAAACATTTCATTGGGACAGGAGGAAAAAGTTGTGAGATCTATTGCACCACAGCGTGACTACTGTCAACAGTAATGTATTGTGTATTTCACCAGAACGAAGGGAGAAAGTTTCACCTGTCTCACCACAAAAAACAATAAGTAAGCCAGGTGATGGATATGCAAATCAATCAGCTTGATCCAATCTTTCTGTATGGCACGCATATATCAAAATATGACATTGCACCCTATAAATAGATATAATTTTTAATAAAAAGAATGTTAATGGCATTTTAAAAATAGAAAAATAGAAACTCTCATGTAACAGCTGTTACAATCCAAGGCCCCACCCCGTGGTGAGAGACGTCCTCATGAGGTCTGTCCTTGGTGCCCTGGAGGACATCAGAGAAGAAAGAGTACTTGCAACTGTTGAGGGAAATGTAAATTAGCACAGCCATTATAGAAAACAGTAACGAAGGTTTCTCAAAATATTAAAAATGTAGCTACCATATGTCCAGCAATCCCACCACTGGGTATATATTCAAACATCTTTTAGTGCCTGTTAGATACCAGAACCTGTGCTGGGGGTTGTGTAGTGTGCCAAATGAAACGAATACACACACACATCCACACCCAACAAGCTTGTAGGGAGTTAATAATTTGTGAGGACTGAGACAAATAATTATTAGACATAATAGAGAAACGAAGTCAAAAGGCCTTGGTAACCAAAGGAGGTAGAGAGAATTTCTGTCCAGGCTGCAAGAAGAAGTGACATTTGAATAGTTTCTTTTCTTTTTTTTAAATATTTATTTTTTAGTTGTAGGCAGACAGAATATCTTTATTTTATTTTTTTTTATGTGGTGCTGAGGATCGAACCCAGTGCCTCATACATGCTAGGTGAGCACGCTACCACTGCGCCATAACCCCAGCCCTGAATAGTTTCTTAATGGGTAATTTTGGTTTCAGCAAGGGTAAAAATCCTAAGAGCAAAAGCAAGAGTTTGAGAAGGTTGAGGGCACATTTGAGGCAGCAGAATAACACACACACACACACACACACACACACATAAATTAGTAAAAAATATACATTTTTTACTATTTTTTAATTTGTTCTACTCAGTTATACATGACAGCAGAATGCTCTTCGATACATTGTATACAAATGAAGCACAATTTTTCACATCTCTGGTTGTACACAAAGTAAGATCACACCATTTGTGCAATCATACATGTACCTAGGGTAATGATGACCATCTCATTCCACCATCTTTTCTACCCCCATGCCTCCTCCACTCTCCTCCCTCCCCTTTGGCCAGTCCAAAGTTCCTCTACTCATCCATACCTCCCGTCTTATGGATCAGCATCCACTTATCAGGGAAAACATTTGATCTTTGGTTTTTTGGGATTGGCTTACTTTGCTAGCACGATATTCTCCAACTCCATCCGTTTACCTGCAAATGCCATGATTTTATTCTCTTTTATTGCTGAATAATATTCCATTGTGTGTATATACCACAGTTTCTTTATCCATTCATCTATTGAAGGGCATCTAGGCTGGTTCCACTGTTTGGCTATTGTGAATTGAGTTGCTATAAACATTGAAGTGGCTGCGTCACTGTAGTATGCTGTTTTTAAGTCCTTTGGGTATAGATCAAGGAGTGGGGTACCTGGGTCAAATGGTGGTTCCATTCCAAGTTTTCTAAGGAATCTCCATACTGCTTTCCAGATTGGCTGTACCAAGTTGCAGTTCCACTGGCAATATATGAGTGTGCCTTTTCAGAATAATACATTTTAACTGGAGTTAGGATGCTTGGCCGTAAAAGGGGTGAGAAATTTATTCATTCCATATTCTCATTATGGAAAATCAGCTGTATTTGGCACCCTTCTCCAGCACCTAGGAAAACAATCCAGCATTCTAGGACAGACAGATTGCAAACAACATAAATAAGTAAATATTGTAGTATAATAGAGGCAGAATTCAACAGAAGAGCATCCCAGGCAGAGAGAACAGCAAATGCAGACCCTTGAGGCAGGAGAAGGCTGCCAAGTTCAGAGCAGGAAGGTGGTGCATGGAAATTACATTGGAGAAGTAATATCAGGCCCAGCTGTGTCGGTCCTGGAAGGCCATTATTGTAAGATGTTGGCTTCTGCTCTAAGTGAAAAGGGGACCTGATTGGAGGGCTACAAGCACAAGAGTGATGTGATCTGATTTAACTTTAAATGGATCATTCTGGTTTCTGGATTGAGAATAGACTTTGGATGAACCAGGGGGGAGCAGAGAGATCTGTTAGGAGACTGTTGTGATAATCCAGGCAGGTAAATAATGGTGGGTTGGAAGTGGTCACCTTCACCTTTTCTGTGTATTCTGAAGGACTGGTTAAAATTCATTGCATGTAGGAAGAGCCATCCAAGGCTGAGTCCAAGGCTTTGGGTGTGAGCAGTTGCAAGGAAGGAGCTGCCATTAACTGAGAGGGAGGGCGGCAGGCAGGCTGGGGGTTGAGGAACTCAGTGTCGGGAAGTTACGTTTGGTGTATCCATCGGGTACCCAAATGGAGATGTTGGGTAGGAATCTCGCAACTGGAAGATATATTTTGGCAGTCTTCAGTGTTTAGAATACAAAGATTTAATCTAGATGAGGTCTGCAAGGGAATGTGTGTAGGCAGAGGAAGACCCTGGGGGATCCCACGGCAGAGAGGTCAGGGAGATGAGGAGCTCAGCAAAAGGGACCAAGAAGGTGAGGCCAACCAGGAGCTGTGGTATCCAGGGAGCCAAGGGAACAGAACGTTCTGAGAAGAAGACCAGCTGCGTCACATGCTGCTGATGGGCCTGAGATGGGACCACTGGATTGGTCAACCTGGAGGCCAGAGTGGGAGTGACGGCCTGCAGGAGAGGGACTGTGGACAGCAGCCACAGATGGTACTTCTGAGGAGTTTGGTTTAAAAGGGGACAGAAAATAGGAACCAGATCTGGAGGGGAAGTGGGGTTCCGTCTTTGTTTGGGATCCTCCAGGCGGCCTTGAGGTAAGGATTCCAGCTGAAGTGGTTTACCTGGGCTGTCCGGGGACCCTTGGCAGGGGAAGGGATATTGGAGGAGGGAAGGAAGCAGATCAGCTTCCTGAGGAGGATTAACCAAGCAGATCTCAGGGCTGATGGAGCTCAGTACCTCAGGGAAGCTTGGGGAAGGGAGGCATCCACACCAGCATGATCCCACCTGGGGGGTGACAGAGACGCGGTATTTATGTGACAACTCTTGTCTGTTGCTGGTGGGAGGCTATTTTGGAAAGTGCTCGTTTACTGATGCTTCTGGTCTGTTAAGGATGGGTGGGGGACAAAACTGAGTCAGAAGAGGTAAAGACAGAGGTACAGGAAGACAATAAAAACATCCATTCCAAACCCAGAGATACTTCTTTAAAAAAGGTGGGAGAAATAAAAGCATCTCTGTAGGTGAGAATGATTGTGCACACGTGTACGTGTGCGTGTGCGTGTAGGGGAGGGGTATTGCTAGAATGGTTTGCTTGATAGGCAGCAAAGGAAGGGCTGCAGTGTCCAGGGGAGGGCTGGCCTTGGCTGCTGCGTGGAGAGCCGCCTGCCGGAGCCCGTGGGAACCTGGCACGTGGGGGTGCTGATAGGGTGATGGGAAGGTGTACCCCTTCTCTTCTGATGACTTCAGTTTTCTGAGTGAGTAGGGGGTCAAAGTTGTGTACTGAAACAGAGAAATGGCTAAATGCCTGTCCAGCAGAAGGGCCGGTGATGCCCTTGGGTCAGATGCTGTGACTTCCAGGCAGCTCAGAGGACCGACTTCTGGGAACAGCCTGTAAGCCGCTTTCAGAAGCCCCTGAATATATGGTTAGATATGAAGGGCTGTTTTCTGTGCCTTGGAGCCATGAAGGCGTTAGCTGAACAGAGAAGCAATATGAATCTGAATTCAGAATCTGTTAGGAATGTCGGGAGCTGTGGGGGATTTGGAGTAGGAATCAGGATGCTTTCCAGCCAGCCTGACCAGAGTGATGAGCTCTTGGACTAGACAGCAGAAAGGAACAGTGGAGAGGTGGTGGGCTTGGCATAATCTCAGGACTTCAAGGGCACTGAAATGCTAGTGCTCCTCTTGCTGGTGGCATGCGCTTGCCTTCTAGAATTATCTTCAATCTTTGATTTCTTTTCAAGTAACTTTTTTTTTTTTTTTGGTACCAGGAATTGAACCCAGGGGATCTTAACCACTAAGCCACATCCCCAGCCCTTTTTATGTTTTATTTTGAGACAGGGTCTTGCTAAGTTGCTCAGGGCCTCACTAAGTTGCTGAGGCTGGCCTTGAACTTGCGATTCTCCTGCCTCAGCCTCATGAGCTGCTGGCATGCACCACTGTGCCCAGCCTCAAGTATCTTTGAAAGCTTACTTGTTTATGTGAATTCTTCTAGTTAAAAGTGAACAATGAGGTGTATGAATCCACTTAACTGGTCAGGGGCAAACTATGCCGAAATGTGGAAGAGAACCATTGATGGGCACTCCACTCTTCTCTCCATGAACCCAAGGTCTTTGTGACACATGAGCAAGTGTTAGCCTCTATATTAAATAGTAGCAAAGAAAATTGCTTTCTTGTTTTTAATAAAAATACATTCCAATAGAAGTTCTCACACGTTGTGGCTGTGATGCATTGGATTGACAGTCTGGTTCCCTTGGCGACTCCTTGGTCTAGACCAGTGGTCCTAAAGCTCAGATGTGCATCCCCCTGGCATATGCAAAGACTTTTTAGAAGGTACACAAAAATAGAGAACTGTAAGGAGATCAGCTTCTGCAGGTTCTAAAATAGATGTCTCAATATTTACCTGCAAGAGAAGGTGCTTCTGTTTAGAAGTTTTCCTTTTCTGCTCCACTTTCAGGATTACCTCCACCCTCCTCATAGGTGAATGGCACACCTCTTGCCCATCCAGAATCTTCCTGTGAACCCTGGTCCCATCCTACAATGTCTTCCTGGCCACCCAAGGGACAGCTGAACAAATCCTTTGGTCAGTCACCATTCACTTGCTTACAAGGTACATTTCCAATAAATACTTTTTATCCTTAAAGATTACTTTTCAAAATGTAGACTATGTTTATGTTGTTCAGACCAACTAATTATGGGCTAAGAATAAATGTAACTGTAATGTAGGTCAGAAGAAAAAACTTTAACACTTAGGATTTTCTGGTTCCAGAAAATAAAATCAATTAATTTCAACTTACATACATCTTACGTTTTGTTGCAGCAAAGTATGGTAGGGCTGTAAATAAAAGTCTTTCAAGCATGAAGCAAATTAAATTAGCATTAAATGTCATGTAGGAAGTGGAATGAAAATATAATGTCAGAATAACTAGAGTTGGTGTTTCAGTTGTTAGAGAGCTCACTCCCATCTCTTTTTAAATGGAGGAAGGTAGATATAAATTCCCTTTGGTATTTGTATTTGGATACATTTAAAATTAATAATAATTTTATTTCCAAATGTTAATATTTATGACACGTGTTAGTCAGGGTTTCTCTAGAGGAACAGAATCAACAGGAAGTATAATTACAAAAAGGGGACTTATGAGGTTGGTCTGCAGGCTGGAGAACTGGAGAAACCAGTAGCTGTGCAGTCCAGTCCAAGAGGATCAGCAGTGCTACCCTAGTGCAAGACCAAAGGCTTCTGGAAACTCCTTGGAGAATCACTGGCAGAATCCACTTTGGAAGAGTGAAGAAGCAAGAGTCTGATATCCACAGACGACTGCAGCAGCAATCAAGAACCCAGTCAAGAAGAATCGAGATTGCATCTGCTGCTCATTCATAGTTCTTCCAACTTTTATTCCATCCAAGCCATCATCCTATTGGACAGTGCTGCTCATGCTTAGGGAGGGTCTCCATTTTAGTTGACTGTCCCACATGCCAATCATTCCTAGACACACCCTCATTGACACACTCAGAAGCCCCTTAATCATCAGCATCTCTTAATCCAATCAAGTTGACGATTCACATTAACCATTACGACACATGAGAAATTATATTTTTGGACAACTATTTCAATTTGTGATGAAAATGTTTGGACATCAACTTAACCCATTTTGTTTCATTGTCTCAGATGTGGAACACCTATAAAAACTTAAATACAGTCCATAATATGAAACATAATTACATAAAAATATTAATATAATTTTATTATAATGCAGTACTTATAATAATATTAATTGATATAAAAATGATATACAAGTTGTAGGTTATGATTTCCAACCTATTCTAATGCAATTTCATTGGAATCTTGTATAGATAGTTAATAATATGGGCCCGTCCTTGAGTGTGACTTAGGAGAGGGGAGCTCGTCAGTGAGGAATTTGGAAAAACTTTGAGGAAGCACCCTCAATGTTATTGTTCGGAGCCATCTGGCGCACTAAGGAGATCTTGGTGCCTCAAAACTTTCAGCCTTTGATCCTGTGAGTTTTGGAACCTGGCCAGTTCCCACCTCACAGAGATTTTACAGCCTAAGGCCCGCTGCATAACGCTGGGCTGCATGTTGGGAGGGGTTGCTGTGTCTTTTTAAGCCCTCCAAAGGACAGAGAAGCCAGAAGAAGAAGGAGAAGGATTTCATCTGGACTGGAGAAGAAGAAGGGACCCATCTGGACAGAAGAAAGAAGGTATCCAACTGGACCGGAGCAAGAGAGAAGGAATCCAACTCAACAGAAGAAGAAGGGGATCCATCTGGAAAGAAATTTCAACCGGGGAAGAAAGAATCTGATGTTTTGAGTAAGAAGAAGGAACCTGATGATAAGAAGGAAGCTGACTTGCGAGGTGGAAGGCAGATTCTCACCTGTGCTGTTTTACCCCACTCTTGGTGTTGCTGATTTTACCCAAGGCTGGGTGTTGAAGGTGATGATGATGCTTTAAGTGGAAAAGAAGGACCCTCACCTGTGCTGTTTACCTACCCTCGGTGTTGCTGATTTTGCTGATTTTGCTGATTTTACCGGAGGATAGGTGTTGAAGGTGTTGATGCTGTTGTGAGTAAAGAAGAAGGATCTTGAATGGTGCTTTGAGGAGACTCTGAAGGTGATGATGGTGCTTTGAGGAGGAAGGCTCTTACCTATTGTCTACCCCATTCTTGGTGTTGCTTATTTTGCCCAAGGCTGGGTGTTGGAGGTAATGATGGTGCTTTGAGTGTACTTGCAAACACGTGTTGTGTTATCCGGTGTTGATTGGTGAGTGCTTATTGGTCTGGAGGCACTCTCTCTTTCTGTTCTTCTATATTATTGATTCATTATTTACAAGATTCAATATTGCAAAGTATAACTGTTGCTTGCTTTGTTATATTGTCTCATATTAAAGCTTATAAAACCCATCCTGTTGTGAGGCTGGTGATTCACCCCACAAATCTGCCTAGATAAATTAGTCTGAGCTCAGCAATTCTTGGTCATAGATCCAGACCAAGACAAATCTTTGCAGAATTGGAAACTGAGGACTTAATGGGTTAGACGTGATCATAACCATGGTTGCTGGAAATTCTTTTAGGGAATATGCAGACCTCTGAAGTAGACAGCTCTGTTCCCTTCCATTTCCCACTTCAAGTTCCCATCACCTCATGTCAGCTAGACTGAGGAGGAGGAGGAGAGAAGAAGGGAGAAATCTGTGCTCTAGGCCCTCAAGTGAAATAATGGTGCAGATATGTGGCCAAAGAAAAACATAAGTAGGTTCTTTAGAGTTAAATTTGAAAGCAGAATACTTGTGTACATTTTTGAAATAATTTCAAGTAGGATTTTAAAAAAATGAGTTTTCTGGTGCAATCTTGGGTAGGAAGAAATCATAACTATCCTCCAACATAAGTTTCTAGCTTGTGGTTTCAGCTTTGTTGCTAGAGATCACCCTCATCACAGAGAATCTTTTCTATTTAAAGATTAGCTTTTGGTTGAAATTCAGATCAGTCCAGCAAATACTACAGAACTGGGCTACACAGACTTGAGAAATTTCCTACTTGAGGGAAAAATAGATGGATACACAGTACTTGTGTACATTAAGTGGATGGGAGATAGAAAGATGCTACCCTTATCTAGTATGTGAGATCCCTACCTGGCCTCCACTTCCAGGACTCACCAGGTAATCAGGTTTTCTCTCCCTGCATGTGGACAGCCCAAGGAAGATGGGTGCCTTGGCAGAATGTGTACCCACAGGATGTCATTAGCCTGCAGTCTGCTCACTATGTTAAGACCATGCACTTCATCTCTCACCAGAATATTGCTGAATAAAGCTAATAATTATGTTGAGAATGCTAAAATCTCAGGATATTCTTCTCATGTAGAAGCCAATGTATTATAAAACTAAGAAATGCTTGAACAACTGGTTGATAGGGGTTTGTTGAGACAAATAAATACCTTTAGCTTGCTCGGATCTTCCTTCATTTTAAAATAACTTTATATTCTTTAAATTGTATGCATTGTTGACTTTTTCTTATCACAATTGATCTATGTTGTAGATATCAACTTTTAGATATTGTAATAGCAATAAAATAAATAGAATTTTGATTGGATAATAATGATCATTAAAGAGGGAGAGATTAGAGACTCTAATAGTGGCTAAAAATTGAAAATGTACATTCAGTACATTTTCAAAAATGTACAAAAACTGTTTTGTCTATCACTAGGGCACCATGACTGTTTGTTACCTAAGGTGAGGTTATTTTGTTTGCACCATGAGTGATTTAATTTGCAAAAATCTGGTGGCATTGTTTTGCGCCTTGAGTTTCCTAATTGCAGTTCTATTAAATTGGAAGGAAACAGGGTGATTTGCTTATTCGGTTACTATGCTGATGCTGAACTACAATAAAGAAAAAATGTATTTGTCTTAATGAATTCCCATGGATCTGCACAGGAAAACAAAAACACTTTGTTTTCTTTTTTAACTTTACAGTTTTTAGGTTTCAGTGTTATTGAGGGAGAGACATATATTTCTCCCTTTGAATATTTGCTTTTTAATGGAGATGGTGAGGAGAGGGAAGTGTAACCCAAAAAGAGTTTAGAGTCATTTTACCCTCAAGGTTTGAACATGGTTTGTCCCCTCCAAAACTCATGTTGAAATTTGATCATGGTAGTGTTGGGAGGTGGGGTCTTTAAGAGGGGATGAGACCATTAAGAGAGGTTAATGCTGTTCTCCCTTGTGTGGGTCAGTTTTCATGGGACTGGATTAGTTGCTATGAGAGCAGGTTGTTCTAGAGCCAGGTTACTCTTTGTCTTTCTTCTCTTTCACCTGTGTTCACTTGCTCTTTTGCTTTTCTGTCATCTGTTGGCACAGCACAAGGCCTTTTTCAAATTGGCTATCCAATCTTAGACTTGCAGACTCTAGAACCATGAGCGAAATCAACTTTCCTTTATCAATTACCCAGACTCAGGTATTCTGTTATAACAATAGAAAATGGACAAAGACACTTACTCTTGTGAAATTATTACTTTTCTCCATATCATCTTTCCAGTTAGAAATGACTCACGACTTCCCAGTGTTTACATGATACATCAGGAACTTGTTGGTCTAGCTCTTGAAATTCATTGTCTTACCTTGTCTTCTAGTACTTAAACCAAGTGAATTCCTTTCTGCAAACAGAAACCCATCTACTGACTCCTTTTCTGGTTTCTCCTACCTGGAAAACCCCCTCTGTCGTACCCATGGGCCCAGGATGAGGCAAGGGACAGCACTAATGTGGTAGTAGAAGTAGTTGGAGAGCCTTTTGAGTCAAGTCACACTTGGAGAGACACGATCCTGGTGTGTGGATGATCTGCTGCTGGATGGAGAAGTGGGTGTATGGCTGGAGGGAATAAAAATTGCTATCATCAGTTTTCCCACACTGGAGACATGAGAGAACACTCCATGTAATAATGAACAGCTGCCTAGTATGCTGCTTGCAGGTGGTAGGCCTTCAGGGAAGATGCGTCATTGTTTGATTTCAAAAGTCATAATAAGAAATGAGCCACGGAAATTTCCCATGAACAAGTACCCCAGCCTCAGCCCCACTAATACTTTGGATTGGGTGATTGTGGTAGGTGGTATGTGCATCAGAGGATGTTTTGCTTCTGCTCTATAGATGTCAGGAGTAACACTCCTCCCATCAAGTTGGGACAACCCAACCATTGCTAAATGTTCCCTGGCAGGGAAAATCATTCCCCATTGAGAACCACTGCTGTAAGCTAATTTTATGTAATTTACACAGACCTGAGCAATCTTAGAATTATGTTTCCTTCCTTCAACATTTAAAAAAATTTTAAAAAAATTTTATTCTAATTAATAATACATGAATGCATTTTGACACATTGTACATAGATGGAGCACAATTTCTCAACATGTTTAGTAAGCAATTACATCTTGTTTTCTAACACACCAAACCAGACCTTCATTTGTGTTTACCTGCTCCTTGGGATTGCTCAACGGAACTGTCCCCAGACTAAAAGGCCCAACGAAGTTACTTACTGAACAGTGTCCTGCTCCTTCCCTTTCTCTTTGTTAGAAAGGAAGGAGATGAATATATGGATATAAAAGCCAGCAGATTTATGCTTTTTTTTCCCTAGGAGAGGGATTCTGCATTAATTCATTGGAAAAATGAGTTAGTGACTTTTGTGCAAGGAATAGTGTCAAGGTCTGTGCTGAGAAGATATTTCAACCTGACTGTGACACAGTGGATAGAATGCAATATATTTTGCCTCAATCTCAATGACTTTGTCACCCTTATTAAATATACCCGTCAATGGTACTTAACTGGATGACTATGAGATATTGTTCCCCAAGATCTCTGTAGAATGTGCTGGTATATATGGGCATTAAATCCCTCTGTCAGGCTTGCTCCTGGGGCTCTCATATCACTACATGCCATACTTTTATTGAGTTTGTCATCAAAGCAGCGGGCTCTTGTGTTGTTATTCATCCAACTTCTGTTTCCTTCTCATTATTCTTTTATAAGACGTCACAATGGATTGGTGCTTATCTGAATAACTTTTGGCTGGATTTCTTTTCCATATGTCTTGCTTCCTCATTGGAGGGAAACAGATCCTATGTTGGTCGCATAGGCTAGGATGGGCTTTTATTTTACCTTTAACATTTTATGATCAACTTATTCACTAAAACGTATATAAAATTTCGATTTATTCACTGTGTCTTTAAATAGTGTGGATGAAGTGAGATCTCTAATTTAATATGGAAACCCTATATTTTTATTAGTCTGTTGGATCCTTGATATTTTTCAAGGAGAGGGTTTCCTTTTCTTTCCAAGTAAAATTTGGTTGGTGCTTAATTGTGAGAAAGGCCTTTCTTTTTTGGAGCTCCAATCTGCCTTCTGCTATTATTCTCTGGTCCCTTCTGTGGTTTTCTCACACACGGACCCACAGATATCTTCCTCTTCCATTTGAGCATCCTGCAGATAACCAAGGCAGCTCTTCACTCAGTTTGAGGACTTTACTCATATGAATACTTCTAGTCTCTTCAATTACTTCATAAGTTGAATTGAATGATGTTTAGATGGCCAACTCCACCTGCAGGAAGACCCCCAGTTTTTCCAGATTCAGCAGAAGTGCTGGTCTCCTGCTCTATGGGCAGGAGTCCCTCTTTCTCTCTGTGTCCCCAGAGGATACACACTTTTCATAACCTTGACCATGTCCTTCCTGTGTGCTGTGTGCCCTTGACCTCCCTCCCCTCCTAGTCATGCTGATACCCTGCATGGGTAACTGTTCCAATATGACACAGATATGGGTGATTTATTTTGGGGATGCTGAGAACATGAGTCACTGGACTGAGAGAAATACAGTGTGAGCATGTGCTATGTGCTGAAGAGATCTTCTCAAATAAACTTTTAATTTTAGAACAGTTTAATTATACAGAGTAATCGTCAAGATAATAGAGTTTCCCATCTAGCTTGCACTTAGTTTTCCTGATTATTAACATGTGGTGTGGTACATGGGTCAGAACTGGTGACCAGCATTTATTAACAGATTGACACACTGACATACCTTTATACACTGAAGTCCATATTTTATTCAGAATTTTTTTTAAGCTTTTACCTCATGTTCTGTTCTGTTTCAGGATCTGCTCTAGGACACCACCTTACATTTAGTGCTCATGCATGTTTCTTTGTGATTCCTCTCCACTGTGACACTTTCTTAGATTCCTTCATGATTTTAAGGAGTACTGGTCAGGTGTTCTGAAAGATACCCTTCTATCGAAATTTGTCTGTGTTTTTTCCTCCTCCTCCTCCTCCTCTTCCTTCTCTTCCTCCTCCTCTTCTTGTGCTGGGGATTGAACTCAGGACCTCGTGCATGCCAGGCAAGTGCTCTACCACTGAGCCACACCCCCAGCCCTTGTGCTTATCTTTCTTGAGGGTGGAATCTCTACATAAATTAAGAATTCTTCCACATGAGAGATTAACCTGTTCTTCCTATTTATTTATTTATTCAGTCATTCATTTATAGTAGTCTTATACTTTAGGTTACTGGCTAGATTTTTATTAGGTTGAATAGTGGCTTTGGTCTTTCTATTTATCTTCTCTAGACTTGTAAGAGGTTTACCTGAAATCTCCACAGCTGCTCCAAAATCAGACAAAACACTTAGCCAATGTTTCATCAGTTAAAAAGGGAGACCACACATATGTATTCCTGTAGCTTGTAAGGCATGTCAGATATTAGAGATGTATTGGTAGTCCCTAGAGTTCCCTCTGCTCTCAGCTGCTTATGCCTGCATAGCATCCGAACCCCCAAAGAGGCTGATGCTTTATTCCTGGATATTGGCATTAAACTATGTCCTGGTTGTGCTATTAAATCTACAAATCAACTAATTTTGATTCAGTGAAATGTTCAAGACTATGAAGCATTTTACAAGGAATTTAAAAAATGTACATTACCACTTGAAATCCCTAGATACACTCAGATGTTGCTTGGCAAATCACTGAGAAGAAACAAATCAGAGGTCCAAGACTCTTTGAGTACTGCTTGGTATCTTTGACCCTACAATTTCTCCTCTCATTCTCTCCCCTCATTTCCAGCTGTTTTTGTATTTGCCTGCTCATCAAGGTTTTACAGATAAAATACTGGATTCCTATGTACATTTGAATTTTAGGTAACCCACAGATGATTTTTTTTTTTTTTTTAGTGTAAGTACATCCAGATAGTTCATAGGACATAATTCCATGAGCTTCCTGCCTCAAACATGTTAACTATAGTCTAATCATAAGCAAAACATGCAAGCATGAGAAAAAAGCAAATAGCATACAGGGCATACTTTATTAAACATTGCTTATTTTAAATAACTTATTTTCTTTTTTTTATTCATTGTTATTAACAAAGGAAATACTTTGCACACAGATTTCTGCTGATTTCATGAAGGCATTCAAACAACCCACACAGGAACTTAAATATGGCATCATTAGTTCTTTTTAAAAGTAGTAGTTATTTTGTTGTGTTGTTGTTTATTTCTAAGTAGAATGAGTGAGAAGAAAGTACTGGATTTACAGTATTAAATTTACTGATATGAAATTACTTTAATGACTGTAATAGTTTTCTGTTGCTGTGATAAAATACCCGAGGAAGTCAACTAAAGGAGAAAAGGTTGATTTTGGCTCATGGTTTTAGTTCATGGTCAGCTGACTCCATAGCTGTGGGCCTGTGGTGAGGCCCAGCTTCACGGTAGAGGGCATGGTGTGGTAGATCTGCTTACCTCAAGGAGGCTGGGAAGTGGAGTGAGGAGGAAGAAAGGACCAGGAACAAGATGTAATCTGCTGGGGCCTGCCCCCAGTGACCTCCTTCCTCCAGCCAGACCTCACAGTTTTCACTACCTCCATGTAATGCCTTAAAATTACAAATCTGAGCAAATCCTCTGGTAGTCAGCAACCTCGTGAACCAATTTCTATCCAAGAGCCCCACCTCTGAACCCTGCTCCCCTGGGGATCAAGCCTTCAACACAGGGGCCCTTGGGGGACAGTTCAGATCCAAACCTTGACAATAACCTTGTTTAAAGATAAATCAGGAATTAAAATAGCTTGAGTTATTTATCTGAAATTCGAATTTAACCGGACCTTCTGTGTTCTTATTTATTAAATATGTCAAACCTGCGTGCATTCTTTGAGAAGATTAAAAAAACGTGTTGGTGCTTGATACTTAAACCAGATACTCTGATTTAATTGGTGCAGCTTCGAAACAGGAATTTTTTCAAAGCTCTTGATGTATTCCCAGTGTACTGCCAGGGTTGAGAATCACTGCTGGACTAGCAACATCTAGTTAGGCATTTTTTATTATTATCAGTCAGGAACTAGGGCTGAGAGACCTGCCAGTGAAGAACAGGGTAAAAAACCAATGCAATTATGTCTGACGACAAGGTGGATGTTCATGATAAAGGCGCCTCAGTGAGCTCCAGGGATCTGTGATGCAGAATGGGTGAGGGGGACACAGGGAACCACTACCACTCTCCCTTTGGTACACTATCACTGAATTTTGGAAACACACAGACCTCCTGCAGGATGCTGGGAATTTCTGCACTGATTCCTGCTCAGATCCTCAAACACTGTCCATGCCCTGGTCCCAGATTCTTGCTGTACAAGCCCCTTTAGACCACTCCTGACTCCTTGGGCCCCCAAAGAACCCTCAGCACTGCTGTGTAGTTCGAGAGAAGTTCCGGCATAGTCTTCCCTCAGGGATCTGACCAGATTGCCCCTGTCAATGGCTAGAACTTTTGAGCTCAGACAGAAGCCACTGGTTTCTTCGCCATTTTGTGCTGCCCTAATGGCTATCAGGACCCAGGTTGGCACCTGTGTGGGTTGGTTCTGAATTGGCTCCAGGTTCACGGCAGGTGCATGGTTCTGGAGCTGAGATTACCTGGGTCTGGGAGGCCCTGGTTAGCCTACACTGCCCCTGGAAGCTACTCCGTCCAGGACTGTCACCTTATGTCCCAGGATGGTATGCATGTGCCAGGGGTCTTGAAGGCTAGTAGGTCTTGAATGGCCAGTAGCTGGCCATTCTGTTTTTCCACTGCACCTAACAAGAGCTGGTTAAAGGCTTCAAAGAAAAACATAAGGGAGAAGACAGGACACAAGGACCGTCCTAATAGCTGTGTGGCTCTTAGGAGGGAAGCCACGGTCCCACGCCTGCATGTCCTCACGATGCAGATGAACAGATGAACTCTGAGTGGAAAAAGCTAAATAACAATGTGTCAGACAAACAGTAATAATACTCTGAAGAGCGATGACATACTGAGGAGTAAAGAGCCCTCGGCCAGCTGGATGGGACTTCAGATTTATGAAGAACTGGCTTCTTTACCCGCGTGAAATCTCACAATGCGTGACTGATAAACGGCAGGGCTTGTTGATATTTTTATAGTGCCAGTTCTCTCAGAGCAGAAGTTCCTGATTTATTATAGGTTTTAAAACTAAAATCTGGAGCACATTTCCCCCATTGAAATGATATAATAAATGGTGATTAAGCATCCAGACACCTGCTTAACCCAAATGTATCTATAGTGTACCAACTTTTCTGCTTTATGTCCAGAACTGAGGATGGTGGCTCACAAATCACTTGGTTGCAGCCTTGGTTTCTAGGACAAAATTCTTCTTTCATTGTAGCTCTGTCCTAGAGGCACTTTCTTCCTTCTCCCTGCAAGAGACAGGGGCACTGTTGTCTTCCCCACCCAGAGTAGGCAGCGACAAACCTCAGTTCTCCTCACCTTTTCCCTGGGGGCTAACGTTTAAGAATGAGGTTCTGCTCTCCTCCTGGGCCGAGGCACAAAAAGTGCCACTGGATAGGTAGAAAAGGCCAGGGTGTTTTGATGGGAATTTCCAAAGAGGGTCCATAGGCCTTATAGGAGTAGGGAAATGGGGTTCCCTTCAACAGTCTTCCCATGAGACTGAGGTGAAGAAGAAGAATGGTACGAAGAGCCTCCTAGTCTACAATTACCTGAAGGGATGCAGGCAAACAGCTGCCTCCAATTCCTCTGTGTACAGGCACCGACCCCACCCACTGCAGGAAGAAGCTGCCCCAGGGCACCTACTCTGAGTGAATGTCATTTGTATAAAAAATGACGCCATGGAACCGTGCGATCCAGGCTCCGTTTTCTCTCTGTTTCTGTGGAGTTCACAGCCATGATCTCCCTGGCATCAGACGTTCTCCAGAAGGCATCTCTAGAATCAGGCGGGTCAGAAGCTCCATCTCTGCACATAGCTCAGAGCTCCCAATATCCCAAGTATACTAGCAGCTGTTATAGGTCATGGAAGGAGCCCCCTGTTTCTTCCAGAAATATCTTTGCTTTTGGTGTTATTTAAAATTGGTTATTTGCTCAGAGTTGGTAGAGACAGTATTTTATATCAAACAGGCCAATACTGAGTCGTACCATGACCTTTGCCCACCTCAGTTTTCTGGTGGGTTGCTTTTTAAAGCCACATTTAGAAATGTTAACTTTCCTTAAAACCCTGTTTCTTTCCTAATAGTTACTGACCTAACTTCTTACAGTTTTTTCAAGTCTAGAGTAATTGATCTAGAGATCCAGAACACTCCTTTGTTTTCAGTGATCTCCCCAATCTCAAGGGAAATGGGGACAGAGAGATGTCATCCTTAGAGAGGAGCGACAGCTTCTCTCCAGCTGGTGCTGTGCATGAGGTGGAGTGACTCTGTCCCCAGGACCGAGGACCAAGCAAGTTGAGAGGCAGAAGCAAATCTCTGCTCAGCCTAAATGCTGCATTTCCAGGACACCAAGAAAATCTATATTTGGCTATCCCTCTCTCCCTGCAACCATGTTTAAATACCAGAAGCTAAAGAGAATTTTTTTAAAAAAAATGTCTTCCAGGGGCTGAGGATGTGGCTCAGTGATAGCTTGCCTGGTGTGTGTGAGGCCCTGTGTTCCATCCACAGTATTGAAAAAAACTTTTTTTCAAATACATATATATATTTTTTGGAAATTAGGTGCTGATTGCCTCTTGGAGTGCTAGGGAATCTGACTATCTATTAAACATAAATATGGCAAGTTCTCAAGAGAGGAAGAGCCTGGGAATATGTTGAAAATAATTGTTGTGGAGTAGCTTCTCAATTACCTACTCACCTACACACTTGGCCAAAGATTGTAGAAAAATAGGAGGAAGTAAAAGTAATAAGTAGAGGAAATCACGATTGCTAAACTAATCAGACTCATGAATGACTTTGTATTTCTGAGGCATAGGCTGGGATAATTCATTCCGGCAAAATCTCCACTGCACCTGTGTGTTTTTAATAACAGCAGGAAAAAAATTGAAGTCTTTCGGAGAAACGTGGGCACTTCCACAGGCTGACAAGACTGAACCAGGAGATCCATAGGTTACCAACGGGCTAATCATTTAGCTTCTCTTTTTATGGGAACTCAACTGAGGATCTGCCCAGTTCCCAGCCCTTATTGATCCCTCTGGTTTGAAGCATAAGTCTTAAGTGGAAGATTCTGCAGGAAAGCAGGAAGTAAAACTCCATCTGACAAACCTTCCATACATCTTCCTTTAGGTTGAACTAATCATCAGCTGAAATCAACCTTTTCAGAATTTTGCATTTTAAGAAAAAAGACCATGGTGTTTATATTTGATGATGGTAAAGCAAAAAGAATACGAGGTAAACAAATAAAACAAGGGAAAAGAAGTCAGTTAAAGGATTGTTTGGAACAGAGAAGATTTTTTTCCCCTTCAATTATTTTGTATCGGGGACTGTGAGGCACATATAAAAATCCACAGGAAGTGGGAAAGATTCCTCATTACCTGCCCGGCGGCAATTCACTTGCTTTTTGCGAAGCTGTTAGAGACTGACAAATATACAAGATGGATGGCATTGTAACATACACCTCGTGCAGAAATGGAATGAAATGATCCATATCAGAGGGAAGAGGGAGCCATACAGAGGCTGAACAGCTGAACAGCTGAGGCTTTCAAACAGCCTCAGCTCTGCTAAGAAATCAAGCCCTGACTTTCACATTCATTTTCCTGGTGATGATAGCATCTTTTCTCTATTAGCTCTCTGTCATGATTCTATCAATCATATCAGAACCACTGAGTGATGTTTAACACAAGCTGTGCAGAACTTATTGCTTCACTGATAACAATTTACATGAACTCTTTTAAATTAACAGAATGCTAAATTATAGGACCTTACTTCTTTAGTTTAACATGAGCTCAGTAGCTGAGATGCAAAAACAAAGTAAATGCCCATGGACTCACAAATGGACAAAGAAAACGTGGTATATATACATTATATTCAATGACATTAAAATCATTAATTCATATTTTCTTAAAAATAATCCCCAGGAAAGTGTAATTCCTTCTGACCAATACAGTTTCATTTGTTCATCTTGGCACCCAAATTATTTGAAGGCAACATTTTGTCTGAACAGCTCTCTGCACCTTTTCTGTTTGATATGTAGGGTTGGAATCAGCTGTGGATCTGTCTTTGGGAGTATCTTCCTGCGATAGCCGCCCAGCTCCTGAACTTCTGCCCACGGGGATTCGTGCATTCTCTCACAGGTGGAGAGCAGTGAGCTTCAGAGATCCATAGACCCACCCTGCTCTATGCTGTGTGAGGGGCGTTGGGCAGGTCACTGCATTTAGCTTTTCTTCCTTCATGTTTCAAATGGTAGCAACACAGCTTACTTTGCATGATAGTTGAGAGAAATTGCTTTTAAAAAAATAACATTAAGTTACAGCTGCAATAAAGATAGTTTTGTCATGAGTCGCGTGTGTGGACACCTGGCACCTCATCCAACCTTCACGCTCAAGGGATGCAGTCTTGTGTCGGACAACTTTTCATTGTTGTGAGCAAAATACCTGCCAGAGATGACTTAAAAGAGGAAATGTTTATTTTGGGCTCATGTGTGATGGAGGAGGGCTGCTCTGCTCATGGTGCCAGGCAGGAGAGAGAGAGAGAGAGAGAGACAGACAGACAGACAGAGAGAAAGGTGTGTGGGCTGCAGGGAAGTTGTCCCCTTCCAGGGAATGCCCCCTATGACCCACTTCCTCTAGTCATACCACACCTGCATACAGTTACCACCCAGGCAGTCCATTCAAACTAGGATGGACTAACTAGGTTACAGCTCTCGTAATCGAATACTTTTGCATCTGAACACAGGAGCTTTTGGGGGACTCTTCATATCCAAACCATAACAGGTCACACCTGGAAAAACTCTCAGTACAAGGACGGGCTAGTGATTGTTTTGCTGTAGCTGGATCTTCAGTTTCAGACCTCATGTTTGTAAGTTGTAAAATATTAAGTTCTATATTTAACGTTTTTGGGTCTTGGTTTTGGCCTAATTTCAAATGATGCTGATAATAATTGCCTTATCGATTTCATAGCACTGTTATGCGAGAACAATTAATAGAGATCCATATTTTAAGTAGTGTAAAGACTTTATGTATGCAGTATTATCAATATTCATGCTCATAAAGCATATTACAAATCGTATCACAGAAATGCATTTCTCTGCCCACCCCTTCCCTTATCCTCATGTGTTTGGCATCAAGTCTATTCTGTACTCCATTATAACTACAGGTTTGTTTTTACTCACTGTATTGGGTCTTGTGTTTTTATCAGTTGAGTGTATATATATATATTTTTTTAAATCTTTATTTTATTTATTTATTTTTATGTGGTGCTGAGGATCGAACCCAATGCCTCACGCATGCGAGGCAAGCGCTCTGCCACTGAGCTACAATCCCAGCCCCAGTTGAGTGTATATTTTTATGCTTAATAGAATCTATGTTCTGTGGGGCAAGGAACATAACTTAGTACTGATCAGAGCAATAATTCATTCACAGTGAGTCTCTCAATAAATAAGGGATTGTATTTTCTCAGTTAGCTAGATTGGTCTTTCTAACGACGGTAAACACTTCCAAACACACTTTTACGGATCCCCGTGTCTAGTGCATATGTCAAAACAATGTTAAGAATGGACTCAGAGTGTTTGTGATAGGAGAGCTCTTGAATGTCATTGAATTTCTCACCACCGTTTTATAGGTGAGGAGTGAAGACCTAGGTTACTTCACTGTCTTTCCAGTATTCTTTTCTCAGCTCACAAAAGTCTTCAGAATTTTCTACAGGAGATATTACATATTTACAAATATTTCTAAAACTGAGAGCAAAATTTGAAAACTATAGCCCCAAACTCTTAAAACTGAGGGAAATATAGTTTTAAAAAAATATTTCATTGATTAAAAAGATGACCATTGTGGTGGTGGGTATCAGTTGTCTTCATTGACTCAAATTCGATGGTGTAATAAATCTGTGGTAGTTTTTAGATACCAAGCTAATCTTCATTGACTTTATTAACTATTTCACAGAGGAGAAAACTGGAGTTTTAATGAAATCCAATTTATTAATTTCATGGTTTATATTTTTAGCGTTGCATCTAAAAACACATAGCCACATTTTCTCTTATGTTTTCTTTTAAAGTTTTGTGTTTTACTTTAAGGTTCATAATCCATTTCACGTAAGATTTGAGAGACGTTTAAAGTCTTACAAGTGTCTATTTGTTCCAGCACCAATTGGCAAAAAGTTATCCTTTCTCCATAGAACTGCTTTTACTCCTTGAGCAAAAATCAGTTGACTACACTTACGTGAATGTATTTTTGGCTCTGTTCTGTTGCTTAATTCATGTGTCCATTCTTTGATCAATGCCACAATGCTTTGATTGTTACAGCTTTATGGTAAATCTTGAAGTTTAGTATTAAGTATTCTATATTTGTTCCTCTTTTTTGATAACATACTGGCTATTTTGGGCTTTTTGTCTTTCCACATAGGCTTTTAAATCAGTTTGCTGATAGCTGCAAAATAGCTTGCTGGTATTTGGAATCAAGTTGGGAAAAAATGACATCTAACCAATATCGAGTCCTCCATTTCATGAACATGCGATCTCTCTCCATTTATCTAGATCTTTATTTTATTTCATGAAGTTTTCTAGTTTTTTTTCCTCTTCTCTTAATTCCCTCTTTGGTTTTAATTAAGCATTTCATGTGATACCTTTTGTCTCTCCTCTCTTAGTGTGTCAGTTTTATTTCTTTAAATTTTTTTGAGTTGTTTCTTCAGAATTTTCAATGTATATGTACAACTAGTCTAAATCCACTTTCAAATAAAACTATAATGCTTCACAGGTAATACCTAACAATCTACCCTGTGTGTGTCTCATAATAGTATATTCCAAATTATTTCTTCTCTGCTATTTATTTATTTTATTTATATGGTATAGTTATACAATACACTGTTGCTATTATTACTTAGAATAAAAAGTTATCTATTATATAAAGAAAGAGTAAGGAAAATGTTTTTATTTAACTTATGCTAACACTATTCTTTTCCTTATTTTAATCCAAATTTCTGATTTATATTATTTTCTCCTGAAGATTTAACAAAATCTCTTGTGAAACAAGTCTTTTTAATTTTTTATTTTGTCTAAGAAAACTCTGTTTTTCCTTCCCTGTTGAAAGATAAGTTCACTGAATACACAATTACAGAGTTTTTCTTCTTTCCTTTCAATACTTCATTTAGACTCTTTTCTAGCTTCCATGATTTCTTATCAGAAATTTGCTGTAGTTTTCATCTTTGCTCTTCTAATAGGTCAGATTGTCCCTCTGCCCCAGCATCTTTCAATAATTTTTCTTTTCTACAATTTGAATAGGGCACACCTAAGAATTATATCGCTTTGTTTGTATTTATTCTGCTTAGTGTTCTCTGAGCTTTCTGGATCTGTGACTTTGTGTCTGTCATTGATTTTGGAAAATGCTTTCTCTTTCTACCCTTATTATGGTTACTCATTATTTCATATTATTCCATATGAAATTGTGCAGTTCCTGAACAGTTTTTTGTTTTCTTTCTCCTTTCCCACTTTCCCTTTCAGCTTGAGAAACTTTTTTTTTTTTTTTTTTTTTTTGTACTAAGGATTGAACTCAGGAGCATTTAACCACTGAGCCACATCCCTAGCCCTTTTTTTGTATTGTATTTATCTATTTATTGGTACTGGGGATTGAGCCCAGGGTACTCGACCACTGAGCCACATCTCCAGCCCTATTTTGTGTTTTATGTAGAGACAGGGTCTCACTGAGTGGCTTAGTGCCTTGCTGTTGCTGAGGCTGGCTTTGAACTTGTGATCCTCCTGACTCAGCCTCCTGAGCCGCTGGGATCAGCCTAAGCAATGTTATTGGCCTATCTTCAGCCCCTGTGATTCTGAACTTGGCCATGTGCAGTCTACTGACAAGCTCATTAAAGGCTTTCCATTTGCATTGTGGCCATTTTTATTTTTATCATTTCCTTTCGATTCTTTCTTGGAATTTCCCTCTCTCTGATTACATTACCCGTCTTTTCTTGCATGTTTGTCTCCTTTCTCCAGCACAGCCTTTAACATATTAACCATTGTTATTTTAAATCCACAATCCGATAATTCCAAAATTCGTGTCCTAGATGAGCCTGGGTCTGATGGTCCATTCAGACTGGGTTTCTCCTTGACTTTCAGCACACCTTATGATTTTCTGTTGAAAGTCAGATTTTCTTATACTTATTTGTTGGTTATAGGTGGACAGAATATCTTTATTTTATTTTTGTGTGGTGCTGAGGATGGAACCCAGTGCCTCGTGCATGCTAGGCGAGCACGCTACCACTGTGCCATAACCCCAGCCCCTGAAAGTCAGATCTGATGTGTGGGGTGAAAGGAACCGCGGAGCAGGCCTTCAGTATGAAGCTTCGTATTGATCTGGCTAAGACTGGGCCGAGTTCAAGGCTTGCGGTAGCTGTAGATGAGGCTTCAAGTTCCTCCCATGCCCTTGTCCATCTGCCCTGTTTTCTTTGATGTCCCTAAGAACCGCCATGTGCCGCCCTTTCTAATGTGATCCACTATTGTGATAACGGAGCCTTATCGACTGGTGGTAAGGAAAGGGGAGAGTGTCATATGACCGAATCTTACCTTTAAGCCAGCCTGTGCCCTAGATGTGAGCTTCCCAGCTCCTTCTCCCTCCTCTTTGGTGAGACAGTGAGGCTGGAGGGGGTAGAGTTTGGGAAATGCCTTCCAGCTAAGCAAAGCAAAGCTCTTTTCTCTAGAGATGGGGCCCATGTTACAGAGAAAGCTCTGGTTATATTTCAAAATTATTGCTTTTCCTCTCCTGCTGACAGAAGCAGGAGGTGATTTTTCTTTTCTCTTTGCCGTGAAAACCTGGTAGGGTCCATGGAGGTAAAACTCATGAAAGGGTAGGATCCTTCCCCTGGTGCAGCCTTCGGGATTCTCACATTCCTGCTCTGATCCTTGCTCGGCCAATGGCAATACAGCAAAATTACCATTTTAATATTTCTTTTGGTTTAGTCTCCAGCAGTCTCTGCTCCTGTTAAACTGATCTTAGCTGTACCTCTGTCACTTCAGATTCTGGGGCTTTAATTTTCCCTGCGATCTCAGTTCTCTGATGAACTCAAGAAAAATAAACGAATTTCCAGTTTGCTCAGAATTTTTTCTTATTGTGAGGTCGGAATTGACAACTTCAAAACTCTTGACATACTGCAGTGTAAACTAGAAGTCTGGCTTTTTTAAAAAAAAAAATAGCTGTCTTGCTGGCAGTTAATTGTAATACCTTAAAAAGTGTACTATTCTGATTAACCACTGGCCCACTGCCATTGAAAATCAATATGTTAAATAAGTAACTAGTTCTGACCGATATAATTTAGTTCTATTTTAGGATCTCCCAATCTGAGAAATTCAGCTCCATTTGCACATATATTAGGCTGTTTCAAGCAATGAGGATTCGGAAGCTTCCAAAACACCAATTTCTCATCTCCTCACTGGAATTGCTTGGCACCTTTCTCTGGTAAGCCAGACACTGATAGGCAATTTGGCAGACGTTTGCATAAACAGCTTCCCTCAGTTCTGCCTCCAGGGAGGAGCAATGCAGGGCTGCTGTCTCCATTTACAACATTCTTCTCCGGCACCGGCACAGCTGCCAACCTTCTTGCCAAACCAAATAGAAATGAGCCTTTGCTCTACCTCGTGAACTAACATTAACTATTTGTAGCATAGAAAGATAAATTTTTAAAAAAAAATTTTAAAAACTTAAGTTTTTTATAGGGTGCTGAAAATGGTGGAAGAGGGGCAACCACCATATAGGAGCTGCTGCCTAATACTGAACAAAGATAAGAGTTCTCTGGTGGCATGGTGGGGTGGGCAGGCTGGGGGAGAGTAATAGGGAGCAAGTGAATAGACGGCACCTGCACCCAGGGCAAGGTGGCTCCGTGGAGAGGGAAGCTCCCCTCCAGTGAGCTGAGAGTTTCCCAGTGAGTTGAAGAAAAGCAGACTCCACAGTCCAGCAAACCCACAACCTGAGCAGAAAGAGGCCCAGAACCCACGACGTGAGCTGTGCGCAAGATGAGCAATTCCTGCAGTTTTCCTTTTTTCTTGATTTCTTTTTGTCTTGCAGAGGCAAAGGCCGACTGTGCTCTAATTCTTGTTGGATAGGTGGGCACCCAAGCCACGAGTCAATCTGGGCTCAAAGGTGAGACAGTGGCCTGGACTTGGGGGAAGCCCTGGGCAGTGACTGCTACGGCTGCTGACCTGCATGTGAGAGCAGAGCAGAGCAAAGGGCACTTTCATGTGAAACTGGCAGTCTGAACTGATGAGGAGCTGTGCTCACAGGGAGGAGAGGTGGGACTGGGGCAGGTGGACAGCTGCTACTACACCATTATCACAGGCTTGGCCACCTCAGCCCCATACTCAGAAGTGTCTAGAGATTTGTTGACAAAACTTGGGCACTTTCCACACTTCCCCCAGCACCTGGACCAAGACTTTCAGAATTAGGGGCACAAGTACAACCCAGAGCAAGTCACAGGCTACCTGGGTGAGAAGGTGGGCAAACAGAGACTACTAGAAGCTACCCTCCCATCTCCAAATACAAAAACACAGTGATGCTCAGGGTGGATTCTGCTGTGAAAGCAAAACACTTCCCCAACGCTCGCTGGTGGAGCTCAGCGTACAGACTCCCCTAACAAGTTAGGCCATCTGGGACCAGAGCTGAAAATCAATGAACGGTATAGTAATCGTGTCCCACAAACCTCCTTATAGCTGAGGGACTCTAAAACCAAGCCTTGGACAGCAGTGTCTCTGATGTAAATACCGCAGCAAGAGAAAAGGGAAGCATTTCTTGATTGTTGCTCATTACCTGTTTGGGTAAAGCATTTTTCTGTGTATTTCTGTTTTTTCAATAGTTCAATCTAATTTCATGTATTTTCCAGCTAATTGGATTTTTACAGATACTTCTTTTCCATATCCATTCTTTTTCCTTCTCTTTCATCCTTCTTTCTTTCCTTATTTTATCTTCTGTCTCTCTTCCCTCTCCCACCTTTTTCTTTCTTTCATTTTTACAATATAATTTAGTTTTAAGTATACAATTATTAATGCAGCTTATTCTATATTATTATCATCCACTTTTTTATTGCTTATTAGAATAGTAGGGATTATACATTTTGATTATGCTGATTGGATGTCTCGATGCTAAGATCTCTCTCTAGCTCTGGGCATACTGTAAAGAGTCACTAAGAGACTGTCACAGGACAGGGGGAGAGGAATTCATCACAACAGATGTGCAAACAACACAGAGCCTCAGAAACACAAGCAAAAAAGCCAAAATCACTTTCCCCAAAGCTTATAACCCCTAAGTAACTGGATCCACAGATACAGAAGTAGATGAAATGATGGACAAAGAATTTTAAAACTTAACTGTTAAATCAATCAATGACTTAGAATAGGACCTATGTAATCTAAGGGAGAAGCTATAGATTCTAAAGAAACATTTCAATAAAGAGATTTTGAAGAACCAAACAAATTTTGGATATGAAAGGCATAATAAGTCCAATTAAAAAACTCAGTTGAAAATCTCTCCAACAGAGAAGGAGAAGACAGAATCTCAGAGCTTGAAAACAAGATAGACAAACTTGAGTATTCAGACAGTATTTAAGAAAAAAAAAAGAAAAAAGAAAAAAAGAAACTATGATCCAAGAACTCTGGGACATTAAGAAACTTAAATTAAGGCTTATAGATTTTGTGGAAGGAGCATAGATCCAGACTAATGGCATCGATAAACAAAATAATAGCAGAAAGCTTTCCAAACTTTAGGCATGATGCAGACTATACACACCAGAGGCATTTAGAACCCAAACAGACGAAATGAGAAAAGACCTTCTCCACAACACACAATTAAAATGTAAAAGATCCAGAACAAAGGAAAAAAAGCTGCAACTGATAAATGCAGGTTATATTTAGAGGTAAAACCAATCAAAATAACAGAATGTTTCTCAGCAGAAACCCTAAAGTCCAGGAGAGCTTGGAATGATGTATTTCAAACCCTGGAAAAAAAAAAAAAACTGCCATCCAAGATTGCTGTTACCAGAAAAACTGTCCTTCAGGATCCAGGTATGGTAGTGCACACCTGTAATCCCAGCAGCTCAGGAGGCTGAGGCAGCAGGATCAAGAGTTCAAAGCGGGCTGGGATTGTAGCTCAGTGGTAGAGCGCTTGCCTCACATGCGTGAGGCACTGGGTTCGATCCTCAGCACCACATAAAATAATAAATAAGTAAAATAAAGATAAAAAATTAAAAAAAAAAAAGAGTTCATAGCCAGCCTCAGTAACTTAGCAACATCCTAAGCAACTTAGCAAAGTCCTGAGTAACTTAGCAATACCCTGTCTAGTGGTTAAGCACTTCTGGGTTCAATCCTGGTACCAAAAAAAAAAAAAGTCTTCCAAAATAAACGTAAACTAAAAGAATTAATGACTAAGAGACACTTACATGAATCCTATAACAGAAGATGAAAAAAACAACCAATCTCTTTATAAGAGTAGATAAATGAGAATTAAGATGGAAGCAAAATTAGGAATGACTCAAAATGACAGAAATTAATATATAATAACACTGAATGTAAATCTATTAATTTCTTCAATTAAAAGACATAGACTATCAGAGTGGGTTCCAAACAAGACCCGATTGTTTGTTGCCTGCAAGAAACACATTTCATAGGCAAAGATGTCCACAGGTGGAAAGTGAAAGAAAAGAAAACGATATTCCATGCAAATAGAACCTGCAAACAGGAATAGCTACTCTCTGACAAAGCAGACCTCAAGCCAAAATTAGTTAGAAGAGACAAAGAAGGTCACAGATATTGGCAAAGGGAGCAATCCAACAAGAAAATATCATGAAAGTAAATATTTTTGCCCCAAACATTGGTGCAACTAATCACATAAAATAAACTACTAAACATGAAGTTTAGTACAATAATACTGAGTGATTTAAATACACCTCACTCCTTAATGAATAGTTCATCCAGACATAAAATCAATTAAAACATACTATCAATCAAATGGATTCAACAGTCATCTACATAACATTTCATCCCATAAGAGTTGAATACTTTGTTTTCAGATAATTATGAAACTTTTTAAAACATAGATCAAATTTTAGGCCACAAACTAGGCCTATTTTCAAAAACAAATTATGTTCCAGTAAATTGGAAAATCTAGTAGAAATGGACAAATTTCTAGACTCGTATGATCTACCAAAATTGAATGAAGAGAAGGTAGAAAACTGAAACAGATAAATAACAAGCAATGAGATTGAAGCAGTAATAAAAAGCCTTCCAACAAAGAAAAGCCTAGGAATAGATGGATTTTCAGCTGAATTCTATCAAAACTTTAAAGAAACTAATGTCAATGTTCCTCAAATTATTCCATGAAATAGAAAGGAGGGCACTTTTCCAAATTCATTCTATGAAGTCATTTCACACTCATACCGAGACCAGGTAAGGACATATCAAGGAAAGAAAATTATAGGCCAATATCCTTGATCAACATAGGTACAACAATCCTTAATAAAATATTTCCAAATAGATTTATTTCAATAACACATGGAAAAGATTATATAACATGATGAAGTTGGTTTCATTGTAGGGTTGTGAGGATGTTTCAACGTGTGCAAAAATCAATAAACCTCATATGCTGTATCAATAGGATCCAGTACAAAAATCACATGACTATCTCAATAGAAGCAGAGAAAACCTTCAAAAAGTTCAACATCAATTTATGATAAAATCCTTGAAGAAAATAGAAATATGAGAAATTTGCCTCAATTTCACAAAGATTATCTATGACAACTCAAAGCCAGCATCATAGTGAATGTGGTAAAACTGACAGCACTTCCTCTAAACTCAGGGAACAAGACAGTCCACTCTCATGAACCTGATTCAAAATAGTGCTTGAAACATTAGAGCAATTAGGCAAAAGAAGGCAAGAAAAGGGATACAAGTAGGAAATCAAGAAGTTAATTTTTTTGTGTTTGCAGATGATATGATAATATACTTGGGAGACCCAAAAAAGCCTCCTCCAGAATATATCGAGCACTGCTAAACAAATTCGTCCAAGTAGCAGGATACAATATCAACATACAAACATCTATAGCTTTTCTATACATCAAAAATGAATCTTCTGAGAAAGCAATCAGGAAAACAATTCCATTCATAATAACTTAAAAGATAAAAACAAGAATAAATCTATCTGAAGAGGTGAAAGATCTATACATTGGAAATCATAGAACATTGAAAAAAGAATTCAAAGGAGACACCAGAAGATGGAAAGAGCCTTCCTCCCATATTCATAGACAGTCAGAATTGATATGGTTAAAATGGCCATACTGCCAAAATCCATCTACTGATTCAACGAAATCACCATCAAAATGTCAATTATATTCTTCTCAGAACTACTAGAAAAAAAAATCCTAAAATTCATATGGAAGAATGAAAGACTCCCAGTAACCCAAGAAATTTTTCACACAAAAAAGTAAATTTGGAGGCATCACAATATTCAATTTCAAATTGTACTACAAAGCCATAGTAACAAAATCAGCATTGTACTGGAAACAAACAAACAAAACCAATAAAAAATCCAGACATGAAGACCAATGGAATAGAATAGAAGATACAGACACAAACACATACAGTTATAGTCATCTGATACTGGATAAAATAGGTTTTTTTTTTTTAACAAATGGTGCTAGGAAAACTGGATATCCATATGTAGAAGAATGAAACTAGAGCTCTCTCTCATCCTGCACAAAAGCCAACTCAAAATAGATCAAAGACGTAGGAGTAAGCTCAGAAACTTTGCAAGTGCTAGAAGAGAACTTAGGGAAACCCTCCAACATATAGAGGAGGAATTATACCAAGAATTAATGAACAGCATGGCATCAAACTGAAAAGTTTCTGCACAGCAAAGGAAATAACTAACAGCATGAAGAGAGAGCCTACGGAATGGGAGAAAATCTTTGCCAGCTACTCTTCTGACAGTGGATTGCTATCCAGATATCTAAAGAGCTCAAAAAAGCCAAACCATCCATTCACTAAGTGGGCAAATGAATTAAACAGACATTTTTCAAAAGAAGTGCAAACTGCCAACTACATGAAAAAAATGTTCAGCATTGTTAGTTATCAGAGAAATGCAAATCAAAACTACACCCGAGATGCCATCTCACTACGGTCAGAATGACAATCTTCAAGGATAAAAATCACAATCCATTCTGGTGAAAATGTAGGGGAAAAGGGAACCCTTGTACACTGTTGGTGGGAATGTGATTTAGTACAGCCACCCTGGAAATCATTATGGACGTCCTTCAAAAAACTGAAATTGAAACTACCATATTATCCAGCGATACCACTCCTTGGAATCTATTCCTAAGAATTCAAGGTAGCATACTCCAGAGACGGATGCATTCTCATGTTTATAGCAGCACAATTCACAAGAGCCAAATTATGGAATTAGCCTAGATGTCCATCAACAGATGAATGGATAAAGAAAATGTGGTATACATACACGATGGAGTTTTCTTTGGCCCTAAAGAAGAACAAAATTTTGTCATTTGCAGGAGCATAGGTAGAAATGAAGAGCATTATGTTAAGCAAAAGGAGTCAGACACAGACATGTTCTATACATTTTCTCCCATATGTGGAGGCTGTGGAGAAGGAAGAGAAACAAAAAGCATCTCTGGAAATAGAAATGAGACCATCGAAGGAGAGGAAAGAGAACAGGAGGAGGGAAGAGGGGAGGGTGAGGGGAGATATTGGGAAATGAAATTGATCAATTTGTGTTATTATGTATAAGTGAACATGTCACAATGAAACTCACTATTCTGCATAATTAAGATGCACCAATAAAATTTTAAAAAATCAAAAATATTTTTGTAGTTCTTTTTCAAGTTTTTAAAATCCCATTTCCAAATACTAACCCCTTGTCAATCTCAATTTGCCCAGTTGTTATTTTGACATAGAAACATTGAAGACCATCCAGCATTTTAGGATCTATATTGTTCATCTCCTACTATGACCAAAGAGCCCACATTTTTGTGTTGAATGATAAAGATGCAGTATAAAGAAAGAGATAAGTTTGAGCTCCATCTCCTAATTTGTGAGTAGATCGGGTCTGAGATGGGTTCTTAAGCAGAGCATCATTATCATAAAGCCAGACTGTCACATAAATATTTTTTCTAGGTATGTAAAAGTAAAGTGGAAAGTTCAAGTGAAAAATAAAATCGTTTTGAAAGCACTGAAGCCTGCTTCAAACAACTTCAGAAAATCACTGTCTGGATATCACAGAGTTTTAGGGGGAATTCGCCTTGCTGGGTAATGGAGCTGCAGCTACGTAACCTGAGCCACCAAGGAAGAGGATCTGGGAGTGAGGTTGTTTGCTGAGATTCAGTTGTAAACAGAGGAAGGTGGATCAGAAATGGATTGGTCACAGGGAATTGAAAGTTACAGATTGAGCTATTTGAGGAATGATTCCCACAGTCATGACAAAACCAGGCCACTCAGGCTGGTGCTGCCTCTGCTGCCATTGAGAAGCTCTAGATCACAGAAGCTGTTTCCAGAGCTACCAGCTCCAGACACTGTCTCCATCTCAACCTGACTGTGGTGACCAACTCCAGATCCAGCCCAAGTCTAGCATGAATGCATCGGACTGGTTCATTAAATAGCTCCTGGTACTCTAGCTACAAGAAAATCTTAAGCATGTATCTTTCAGCTCTCTGGACTCAGAGAGAAGGTGTCCAGGATGAACCATTGTTCATTGGTCACAGGGATTACCTGGTGGAAGATAGCTCATTTTTTTTTTGGAAGTTGATGCCTCATTTTTTTAAAACCTGTTTTGAACTATACACATTTAATAGTTTTTAATTATTTGTCAGTTCCCCTGTTTTTTATAAGACCTTCCTATTGTCAGCCATGGTTTTGGCAAACACACTGAATTCTCCAGAATGTCTTTCTGTAATCAGCATATTAACAACATGTGAAGACAGGGTCTTCTGTCTTCTTGGCTTAGTGTAGGGGTCCTCAGCAAACTAGGACCACGCGCCCAGCAGTGTGTTCTCAAAAAGTGCTTGCTTGTTTATTTGTTGTTGTTGTTGTTGCTGTTTGATCACGGCCACACAGATTTGTTTGCGTGTTTATCTGTGGCTGCTTTTGTCCTGCAGTGGCAGAGTTGGGTTGTATAGCCACTCTGCCTCACAAAATCTAAATGTCTGTTCTCTTTCCCAGAGAGGAGGGTGGGGATGAATATAAGAGCTGAGGGCTGAGGAGAGCCTTATTACCTTGGACAGGTGATGGAACCCATTGCTCCTTGGTTTCTTAATCTGGAAAATGGGAAGAACAATCAAGATAGTACCTCTGTACTGGGTTATTGTTTTAAGAAGGTGTTACGGTATAGATATGAGGTGTCCCCCAACAGCTCATGAGTAAGACAATGCAAGAAAGGTCAGAGGCGTGATGACTGGGTTAGGAGAGCCTTAACCTAACCAGTGCATTAGTCTGATGATAGGGATTAACTAGGTGGTAACTGTGGGCAGGTGGGATGTTGAAGTGGAACGGAAGAGGCTGGACACCTGAGCAGTTTTCAGGAAGCAGGTTTATTGACTGCAGCATTCAGGGGTGGCTCTTGCCTAAGAATTCTTCCTCTGAACACTGAGTATAGAAATTCTTTGAACTTTATACCCGATGGTGGGGAGGGGGCTAGGAGGTTCGCATGCCAGGTGCATTTCGTTCCATCCTCTAGACAGACAGGGGTTTCACAAATTTTTTTTTTTTTTTCTGCAAACCTGGTATTTATAAATAAAGGGAAAGCTACAAAATACAGTGCCTTCTGCAGATTTTTGCTGATAGCTGATGTCCTGTGCAAAAAACTTTCTGGTAAGAAGAGGAACTTACATGCCGCAAATATGGTGGGGGTTTCTGCTTAATTATGGTAAAGGTCTTCTGGGTGAAGGTCTCTGGCCTGCTTCCGTATGGCTGGAGGAGGTAGGAACTTGGGGGCTTGACTTTGGGGTGTGTATTTTGTCCCTGGTGAGTGGAGTCTCTGCTTCCTAATCACCGTGTCTTGAGCTGCTTTCTCCTCCACACCCTCTGCCATGATGTCCTGCCTTGCCTTGGAACCAGAGCAAGGGAGCCGGGCAGCTATGGATGGAGAACTCTGAACCAGTGAGCCCCAAATAAACTTTTCCTTTTCTATAATTGATCTGGTCAGGGCTTTTTGTTACAGAGGAAAAAATCTGAATCTGACTAGAACAAAGGGGTAAAGCATGAGCAGTAAAGTTCTGCTCCTGAGCATGGTATCATTTCCACAAATTTAACGCATGCACATGGAAAACAACTAGAACATCACAGAAAGTAGTAAAAGTGCAAATGTGATTTCTCCCATAACTCTTCTCACTAAAAACGGTTCAGTTTCTTGGATGTAATTTCCAAAGAAAATTATACACTTACCCCAATATATATATCCATAGCAAGCAATAATAAATGTCAAAATATTGCTTCATTTCTTTCGACAAATAAGGTAAATCCTGTCATGTATTGTTTTGTACAGTGTGGACCTGGGCTCCCATTCTGGTTGTACCTACCCGATAGGTGATCTTGGGCTGGTCCTTCATCCCTCTCTCTGGAAGAGTCCTTATTTTACCGGTTGTCATGACAATTAAATGGAGGAGTACATGTTAAGTATGTGGCCTAGTTCCCCAGGCACAGCAAGATGAAAACAAACGCCAGCCCTCTATTGTCATTATTCATATGAGGATAGCATGATTTCTAAACCAGCTCTCTGAAGATTTTTTTTTTTTTAAATATTTTTTTTAGTTGTAGATGGACACAAATATCTTTATTTTTATGCGGTGCTGAGCATGGAACCCAGTGCCTCACGCATGCAAGGCAAGCGCTCTACCACTGAGCTGCAATCTCAGCCCTGAAGATTTTTTAAATAGCATTTAGTAACTTGAACATTAACTCAGATACTGTGGATTTCTAGAGATCTTGTCTGGGCCAGAGGTTTCTCCTTTATAAAGTGAAAGGGTCAGAGTGGATGATTCTCTGCACATTTGCCAGCTGAAAAAATTTCTAGATAACATTTTGTTGCATTTCCATGTGGGGAGAGATTAGGAAAAAACGAGTCACCTACGAGTCGTTGGAAATGCCCATGCTGGGTCACCTATTGATGTGAGCTGCAGGACTATCTTGGTGCCTGGGCCCTGTGCTCCAGGAACCTAGGGGAGATCATGCCCCAGAGAGTGAGGCTCTGGCCTTGGGCACATGCAGCCCATTGGATATGTTCTCTCCCTCTTTTCTTCTTCTCACTGACTCTTCCCAGTCAGGGCTTACTGTCTTCCTGGAAAAAGGTCCCACTGGCCCAACATGCCCTTGGCATTGGTTGGCTCAATCTTGTTCCTTGCACGAATATTCCTTCCTTTCAATCTGGCCCCTGGTCCTTGCTCCTGCAGCCTGGAGTTGCATGTGGTTAGAAAATAGTCCTATATAAACCTTTGCCTTAAACCCTGCTTTCTAAGGAACCTCTGTTAAAATACTCTGTGTAACTTTGTTTTTCTTATTGGTATCATAGTATCTAAGTAGAGAAATGTTCTTAGAGTCGTTTTTAGAAATGTTGCTTCCTGTAATACTTTTCGCAGTTGATCTTCAGCCCTTCTCTGGTACTATTGGGATTATTACCTTTGAATGTTCTAGATACATCTTCATCCTTTCCTAATACCCAATTCCTGTGGGCAACCAATGCTGTTTCTACCCCCTCCCTTCACTGCATGAATTCAGGTCAGGATGCTCTCGGGGAGGAGCAGGTGTACACCAACAGATCTAAATAAAAAGGGAAAAGCCCCTCAGCTACAGAGGTCACCTGCTAGTAAAGCAGGAATGATAAACACAGAGGGAGTCAAAGGGTTTCCAGCTGCTTTTGTTTCATAGCTAAAATTTCACAAAATGGTCCAGTTTATATTTGCTTCAGCTTTGCCTCACAGGGGCAAAGTATTCCCAAGTTTGGGGTGCAGAGGGGAGGAGGGGCGTGGAAGCTCAGCCAAGGACACAGGGCTGCCCTTTCCCTCCTGCGTGGGAGGTTCTCTGAGATACTGCAGGAAGCAGGGCAGCAAAGTGATGGGTGGAGTCCACCTGCTTTCATCAGCTGCTGCTATTTTGATACCATTCAGGCAAAAGAGTGAATGACTGATGTAAGTGAATGACTTTACTTTTAAAAATAAAATTCCAGAATTTTAAAAGCACGGTTAATCCTTGAGCTGTCCACAGGCCCAGGCAAGCCTGTGGATGGTCAGTTGGGCATGCCTGGAGTATGTTTAATTCGCCAAGAATTAGGCGGAACACCAAGCAGGGTGAGTGATATGGAGGTAGCGTTTGCTTTCGTGAGAAAAGATCCTGTCACATTCAAAGAAGGGATAAACCTGTTAGGATGAAGTCGTGAGATGTAGTCAGCGATGTCTTAGTTTCTCTGAGATTCCAAAAAATGGCAACGTGCAGTTCTGTGGCTATCTAGAGTCAGACACTGAAAACTCTGTTCTGTCTGGAGGCTCAGACTGGACGCTCTTGCAGATACTGCAGCCTACTTAGAAAAAGGAAAGGCAAATGGGTACATTAAAGATGTAAAATTAAAGTACTAGGGAGTGATATTGGCTATGTTTTCATATTGTGTGCATGGACAGATGTGCAAAAACAAATACCATCACTATGTACAATGATAATGCACCAATCAAAAATGTGGGGGAAACATAAATTGGCTCCTATTAGTGAGCCTGCAGCTGTTTATATGCTCGCGTTGTTTTCTGTTGGTCTAGATCAGGTTTGCTCAACCTCGCAGGATGATAGGTTGGGCTGGAGGACTCCGTTGCTTCGGGACTGCCCTGCTTGTAGGTGCTTTGCAGCATCCTGGGCCTCAACTAACTAGGTGACAGTAGCAACCTCCACCTCCAGTTGGGAGAACAAAAAAAAAGGCTCTAGAAATGGCCAAAGGTTTACCCAGGGGCACCACACCCTGGAGCTGCCCCTGGTTGAGAAACACCGAGGCTGGTGCCGTGGAGGCTGCAGGGGAATATGATTCTGAGGGCCTGCCCTCCAGGAACCGGGTCGCCCTTGGCAGAGAAGATGAAGGGAAACCAGAGCAAGCACAGGCCAACTTCTAGATAAACTCCTCATAGGTACAATGCTGTGGCTCCTGGTTCTTTTCCCTCCTGTTTTTTGGCAAATGTATATCAAGTGCTGTCCTGGGACAGAAGCTGTTTTAGGTTTTGCTAACACATCAGAGAACTGGACCAAATCCCTGCCCTCATGGAGCTCATGTTCTATGGGGAAGTGCTACGGTAAGAGAGGGTTTGAGTGTGTCCCCCAAAGGTTTTTGTGTTGGAAGCTTGGTCCCAGTGTGGTGAGAGGTGGTGGTGCCTTTAAGAGGCGGGGTCCAGTGGAAGGTGATTACATCATTGGAGTGCTGCCCTCAGAACCCATTAATATAGTTCTCATGGGACTTTGGTTAGCTCCCACGAGAATGAGTTGTTATAAAAAGGGCCAGCTTGGCCCCAGACTCTCGGCTTCCTGTCTCACCATGTGAGCCTGCTCATGGGTTATCCTGGCATGAATGACCTTTGTCTTTCAGTGCCTCCTAGATTTCTGGCATAACAAGATAGTTCTAATTTTATTGTCCACTTCTAGAATTAGCCATTTCCTTAAGGATGGCTGCTACTGTTGTTGTTATGTAACATACACAAACTGTGGAAAATGCACTAAAAAATTTTAGATGTATAGCTCAATGAATTTGCCATATGTGTCACTATGTAACCACTTCTCAGCTAGAAATTCCCCAGAGACCCTGTGCATGCATTTCCTCCTTTCCCTTCCTGCATGCAGAGGTAATTATAAGATCCTTATTATCATACTCAACATGATGTCTGTGAGAGTCATCTGTATTCTTGCACAAAGCTGTAATCCATTCTTTTTCTTCTTTTTTCATTGCTCTATACTATTTCACTCAACTTTTGATGAGTAGTTTGGTTCTTTGCAGTCTTTGACTCTTGTGAATAAAACTGATATAAAGATTTTTCTTCACCATGTTTACTATCATAATGACAACTAATGGTCAAATGGGGTTTTCACACTGGAACCAACTAATATTATTTTCATAGCTTTGTAGCTAGATGTTTGGCTTACTCCCTTCCTCTCACCATCTTTTGGGCTGGAAGAATGGTGTGCATAGAAACAACTGCCAAATAATCTTGTTCACCACATTCCTCATCAGTGAGGGGTGGTTAGTTGAGATCCTAACTGCCATTTGTGACTCATGCACACCTGTGAAGTGAGAAAATGAGTAGCACAAAAATAGAAATGCATTCAGACACCAGGGGAGGCACATGTGTGGTGATAACTCCCCCAACAGACAGTGGATCCGGGGAGTGTGGGAGCATCTGGGTTGTGATGTTCATTCCACGCGACTGTGTTAGGAGAGGCTTCTCTTCTGAGGAGTGACCTGGTTCCCTGAGGCTTTCCATGGAGCATTTTGAGGTTTATAGTCAGTGACATGGGAAGTTCCTCTGAGAGGATTCTGACACATCCCGTGTGCCCACTGGGATTGAGGCCTGCGGGTGTCATGGAGCTGGAGCATCCTGCTGCAGATTTGAGCATGCACACATCCCTTGCCCCTCCTTCTGAACATCCCTTAAAAGAGCTAGAAAAACACTAAAAACTAATAAAATATCAAAGCAAATATAGTTCAATGAAGAAAGAGTTTCCAGTTTTTAGAGATAATGCCAGTGACATCTCCCTCCTTCAGGTGACATGAGGATGAGGAGTTTTGCCTTAGCCTCCCCTTATCGCCTCACAAGGCAGCGAAGGCTCTCTAGTTTTACATCCTCTCAGACCTATGGGAACATGAGGTTTCCTCTCACCTCTCCCCTGAGATCATGTTGTAAATGCACACATGCACATATGCACGCACACACATACATGTACACACACAGGCACACAAGTACATAAACTCACATGCACATGCATACATTCACACAGCTACACACATATATATACACATGTACACATGCACATGCATACATAAACTCATATGCATGTATGCACATTCATACATGTGCATGCAAATACAGATACCCATATACATACATGTATGCAGACAAAATATGCAGGTGCATACACACATTTTCAAAGTTTCCTTGTATTTCTAGTTTCTTGAATGACTATAGGATGAAAGGATGTTGAGTTTTTTCAAATGCACTTTCTGTCTGGGTTGAGATGATCGTGTATTTTTTGTCTTTCTGCTAATATGATATACTGCATTTATTGATTTTTATGTGCTGAACCAACCTCACATTCCAGGAGTATAATCTACTTGGATATAGTGTGTAATTGTTTCAAGTAATTATTTAATTCAGTGTGCTAGTATTTTGTTGAGGCTTTTTGCATCAGTATTCAGGTACATTTGACTGTAGTTTACTTATTAACTTTCACATCAGAGTAATGGTGGCCTTATAAAATAAGTTCAAAGTGTTCTTGCTTTTCATGTTTTTTGGGAAAAATTTGAGGAAAATGGATATTTGCTCTTTAAATATTTAGGATTTCTCTGGTAAAGCCATTTGGTCCTGTCTTTATCTGTTGAGAGGTTTAAAACATGGATTTATTCTCCTTATTGGTTGTATATGCACATACATACATATGCATACATAATATATATGTATCATATAAATGTAGCAAATGTATACACAACATATATATACTCAGCTAATACTATACACTCAACTATGAAAATCTGAACGCTTTTCCTCTAAGATAAAAAACAAGACAGGTATGCTCACACTCACCATTTCTATTCTATGTAATACTAAAAGTTCTAGTCTAAGCAATTAGACAAGAAAAGGAAATAAAACCAATTTAAAATATGAAGGAAAAAGTAAATTTATCTTTGAAGATGATGTAATTGCAGATGACACATGTAGAAAACATTAAAAATTCCATAAAAAACTATTAGAACTAACAAAGAAATTCAGCTAAGTTTCCATTGCAGGATATAGAATTAGCACACAAAAATGCCATGTGTATATATGCACTAACAATGAGTGACCGAAAAGGCACATAAGAAAACAATCTTGCTTTTTCCACCCGGCTCTCCAGACACCAGAACAGGAAATTTCACTCGCAAGTGTAAGCAGAGCCAGCAGTCATCGACACAACGCGACACCAGTGGCTGTGGCCGAAAGCGGCCCGGGGCTGCGTGGCTGCAGGAGGCATCCCAGCGGCTGGGCTGGGAGCGGATAACCTGGAATCCACTCCAGCGGCTGTGGCTGAAAGTGGCCCTGGGCGGCTTGGTGGTGCGAGGCGGACCCAGCGGCTTAGCTGGGAGCGAAAACCCAGGACCTGCGGAACAAAGCCGCGGAGGACGCAGATCCGCTGAAAGGTACTTCCACGGGGGCCCAGAAAACAGGAGACCAGAGCCTGCTGCTCCAGTCTCTGATGAGCCTAGTCTAAAGGGGGTCATTGGAAAGCAACTCTGTATAAACTTAGACGCGGCTTTACCAGCGACCCAGACTTCCACCAGGCTAAGAAAACCCACACCCCAAAACACCAGCGAAGTCCAGCAAGCAACAAACAACGCCACCTACTGCAGGTGAAAGGAAACATACCTGTCTGTTCACATTGAAACTCTTTGTATTTTTATTTGGTTTGTTTGTTTGTTTTTGTTTTTTATGTTGTTTCGCTTTTTTGTTTTTGTTTTTATTTTGTTTTCTTTTTCCTTCTTCCCCTTTTTTTCTTCTACTGCTTCTTCCCTCATTTTTCACTTAAGCCTTTATCTCTCTCTCCGAATATTTCTATTCTTCAATCTTTTTGCTTTATTACTCTGTTCTTTCCGTTATTTCTCTATCCTCTCCTCCTTACCCTCCCACTCTTTTCCTACTCCCTAATCCCCAACAGGTGTGAATCCAAAGATTTGTTTTACAGGGGGATATAATAGACTGGGATTTTTCAACCGAATACCAGAGGAGTTACAGATAGTCCTGTTTCTCCCACTTACATATGTTGTATTTTTCTTGCTATCATTAATTGCTGTACCCTTCATCTCTTCCTCCATACTGGTCTTCCACAACTCACTGTTGCCCTCTCTAGTAATAGCCAGCCCCTCTGGGATTCCTTCTTCATGCTTTCTAAGATCTAATAACTGTACCCTCACTTCCTACTACTCCAATACTCTATCCTACACTCCACCCTCCACTGTCCCTAGCTCACCAATAGGAATAATAGACCCCTGTGCAAACTTATTGGTTACATAGTAGATTGTACAAGAATTCATAATCGCTGTGTATTGTGACTAATCTGTAAATGTATTTGGGAGCTGTTAGGACCTTCGTAGTTTGAATCTATATATTCCTTGTATTGTGATCAACCAATATTGACCCCCCCCATAAAAGAGTGGTATTGAAATCATGCAGGGAATCTAAACACATATAGGTATAAAAACTGTAACAACTTGGATCTACTGTTAAGGAAAGACACACAAATAACATGAAAAAACAAGGGAAGAAAATGATTCAAACAAACCAAGATTCTTCAATATTAGAATCCATGGTCAGTACAGCAAAAGAAATGACAGAAAATGAATTTAGGATGTACATAATTAAAATGTTCTGTGACCTAAAGAATGATATAAGGGAGCAAGCCCAGTCAGCAAAGGACCATTTTGATAAAGAGATACACAGGCAAATACAGGAAGTAAAAGATCACTTCGTTAAAGAGATGCATAGGCAAATACAGGAAGTAAAAGGTCACCTTAATAAGGAGATAGAGAATCTGAAAAGGAACCAATCAGAAATCCTTGAAATGAAAGAAACAATAAACCTAATCAAAAGCTCAATGGAGAGCATCACCAACAGAGTAGACCATTTGGAAGACAGAATCTCAGACAATGAAGATAAAATATTTAACCTTGAGAACAGAGTTGACCACATAGTGAAGATGGTAAGAAACCATGAACAAAACATCCAAGATCTATGGGATCACATCAAAAGATCAAACTTAAGAATTTTTGGGATAGAGGAAGGCATAGAATTCCAAACCAAAGGAATGAACAACCTATTCAACGAAATAATATCAGAAAACTTTCCAAATATGAAGAATGAATTGGATAATCAGATTCAAGAGGCATACAGGACACCAAATGTTCAAAATCTCAACAGATCTACACCAAGACATATAATAATGAAAATGCCTAATACTCAGATCAAGGAGAGAATCCTAAAAGCCACAAGAGAAAGGAAACAGATTACATATAGGGGGAAGC